>JACSZP010030069.1:0-30128 GCA_016161895.1 Pinna nobilis
ATATTAATATCTCAACAGTCGGCCATGTAGCTTCATCTTACTTATCAGTTTGCAAGTGTGTGTGTGCGCGCGAGTGTTCGTCAAAATTGTATACTAGTTATGCAAATTAGTTGATCCTGAAGAAGGGACAGGTCTTCCGGAAAATATGACTCTATTGCTGTACATGTCGTTGGTCATTAAAGTGCTGTATATAATGCGTTTTATGACCAGTTTCTAATTCAATAGATCCGACATTTTTTGGATAAAAAGTGTTTTTGGTTTTAGTGTTTTATATATATGTAAATATTATTATATATGTATTTTCATCTACCAGATACATAAAGTTAAACAAAGAAACGACGAAATTATATGAAAGGCTAGCGATATTGATATATCTGGACTGAAACGCAATCTTAATTCATCTTTGATTATCGGAACAAAATAAATAATCTAACAACTGATTAATATTAACTTTTTTTGGGGGGGGGATAGTTGGTTTTTTACATATGATACTTTTTCGAACACTTGTCCACAGAAATCTTAGCGAAAATATAGTGTTTATTTTTGCAATGTAATATATTCTTCTATGAAGTAACTGATAATTTTGAATGAATTTGATTTCATATTCATAGCCATAATATCATAAATGTTCAAGTATGAATCACACATGATCTTATCTGTGAGTCAGATACAGCTGATTGACATGTGAATCGTGTGTTATAAGTTTGAACTGTATTGTCATCCAGAGGCGATGTCTAAAACTACCTCAACACCTAGAAGGCACCCCTTTAGCATTGCTACATTGCAATGCATTGCATGCCCATACACAGTATGTAAAGAATTTAGGAAACGATTTTGGAAAGAGACGAACCGAGCGATTTAGAAATTGCAAATAAGGTGGATATGAAATATCACAAATTCGGAATGCGTAATGTTGGATATGAAGAAAAATCTGGTTTTCAAACACAAGGAATCTAGAGTGATTGTGTCCCCTTTAGACTTTATAAGGCGCTTATTGCATGGCATTAAGAAAAAGAATGGGAAACGTAAATGGACAAGAACTTCATCAGAGGGTTTACATATTGCATGCGATAACCTGGTAAATGCGCAACTTGAATTTACAATATTATATCATCAGGGACAGCATTCCAAATACAGAGGTATTCTGACTTCCAAATAAATTTTGGGGAAATGAGTGTTAGCATCATTTATTTCTAATAAAAAAAAATAAAAGATAAAATAAAATACCTGATGTATGTTCTTTTTTTTGGATCGTGAAACATAAACAAAGGTCATAAACAAAGGCCAAGCTGCTAAAAGTTGCAACGATGCCGTGATCGTTGACAAATGGGGAATGGACGCATTGAAACTACTCTAGTCTTAACTTTTGTGAGATTGGTTTCCTATCCTCTCATATAATACAATAAAACTAACTCCAGTCTCTTGGAACAGCTTGACATATGAGAAGAAAACTTTCCCTGACAAACATTTGCCATCTTTATTCATGTACTTTCAACATGTATATGTTGCGATGATTGCCTACAAATAATACAAAAAGGCAGAATTAACAGAAACAAAGAAGCAATAAAAAAGGGACAATGGGTTTGTCCAAAGATTTCATTTGTTTTCGCGAGATATTTGATAAATATTTCTGGCATGTCAACAGGGACACATGGTCCCATTCCATTGGGGATTTACAATAGTGTTCTGTAAAATATCAGTGTTTGTGCAGAATTGTAAATACCATTGACATCTTAAAGAATAGGATTTTGGTCCTAAATGACAGTCAACTGTGAAATGTTCGTGCATCCTTGAAATGAAAATGAGAGAAGGATACCAGACATTACCAGTAAATAGTCCAGCAACACCAAAAACATTGGTTCAAAATGTATACTGGGCTGGGCACCATAAAACTTTTGAATTTATTTAAGTCTGAAAAGCTTCTCAAATCCATCTTATTCTGAATTCTGATTGGCTGAGAGACTAGATTCTCAGATTTATTAAATTCTGAAGTTGTATGGTGCCCAGCCCTGAAGTCTCAGATGTTTAAAATACGGGCTGATACGACTGCAGCATATCTGAAGAGTAATACTGCAAATACAACTTGATAGGACGTTTAATTCTGCAGTTTGAACGGCATTCCGGGCATATTTAAACTTTTGTTATTTTTCCCCAACTTGTCTTGTTTGCTGGGACTTGTTTTTCGAAAATCTCATGGGTCTTCTACAATTTTAATTTATTCTTCTAAGCAAGCATCCAAGGCTCCGAATAGGTTAGAACAGAGATTTAATATCATTCGTTAAACATACATATCGGTACCTAATATCTAACAAGTTTTTGGCATTTGATATTAACATGGAAGACGTATGGATATTTACCCTGAACTAAGCAACTTAAACTTATAGTTTAACTTTAATAAGTTAAATTTATTGACTGTGAAAAGTTAGACAACTCGTTTTACTTTGATTCAGCATCGTTCGTAACACGCCCTGTACGATGTTTAAACTTGCTTGTTCTAGTAAATGTGATAGCATCAAACAAGAGATATATACCGCTGTTAAGTCTTCATGAAGCAGTCATATACCCGGAAGAATATTTACCGTTTGAACCTGTTGAAGGTTTGAAAAAAATTGATTATGCAAAATAAAATCTTTTGAGGTGGTCTTACATTAAATAAGCAAATACTAAATTTTACGTTATCTTGTGACCATTCTGTTTGCCTTTTTATTTTCAGAATTACATGATTTATACGATTAAAAAAATGTAATATTTCTGTTGTTTAGCAAACAGCATTATGTCATTTTAAATTCGATGTATGTGTTGTTTTGTTTTTGGTTTTGTCATTTTTCTTTTGTTTTTGTTTATTTTTCTTTGTTTTTTGTTTGTTTGTACTGTGTTGTTTTGTTCAAACCTGTGGAATGCATAAAGGGGATAGTTAAAGATACAAAGGGGACATATAAATTGCAAATAACATGCAACAATTTGTCCAAAAAACTATAATAGAAGCAGTAGTCCATACAACAAGACGTATAAAACCAAAAATAGCGTAATGGAAACCCCGCTTTAATTGAGAAGAGTCTAGTGTTCCAGAAGGGTAAGTAACTCCTGCTCCGCGAGCTACACCCGTGTTACCTTATGTTTCCCATTCGGGAATTAGTTTCACCATAATGTAGGAAGGTACGTTACCAATAAACTTGTTGAAGGACGTGAACCTTCAAAAAGATTCTCTGTAACGAAGATGTTGTCCCCAATGTTTTCTCTCGGTCGTCGGTTGTGAACTATACCATGCAAACTACTTGCATCTTTATGAGATATAAAAAAAAAACTTTTGATGTTGGGCCTGGAATGTATATATGTCTCAAAGTTAAAAAAAAATTGTTGTATATTATACTTTGAGACAGTATAATTACAAATGAGAAGCATTCTGTCGAAAATGGAGGTTACGAAATTAAAAGACTCCTCTTGATACTAACTTTTATACGTTACCATGTTTTACTTCCATACAATGCGGCATACAGTATACTAACTGGGAACGCCCCCTGTTTGAGCACCTGTTCTCACTCGAATTGCATAATTTTATCTTCCCATGATGAAACTGATATTGTCTGTCATCTCCAGAAATATTCAAGTATTTTACTTTCGAACATATTTTGGTACTTCTACCCTGGTAAAAACGTATATCATTGTTTCAGTTTTTAGAGAATATTTCCGATATTAGAGAAATGAACAGTTGCTATGTAAAGAGTAAAAAGAATGGCAACTGCGACAAACATTATTGGGATACTATCACATTGCAAATCATCCCATACCTAGTTCATAATCTGTTGGTGTTAGTCGTATTATTTGACATCGTTCAGATATTACTGGGAGGAGCCCCGTGGTCTTTATTTCAGGTTTCTCTTTAGCGAAAATTCTGACCCTAATACTCCAATCATAAGCAAAAACGTGTGTTAAACATTACATAGTTGACCCATTAATGTATATCCGCCCGTGGCTGAGTACCCCGAATTAATGTTACAGAACTCGTGGATTGGCTTTTCATATTCAGATTGTCGTCATTGGATCCAACTTTAGACATTTTGCTCAATCATGCAATGTCTTCAATGCTTTCGTATAAAGATCCATTATTGTGTCGTTGCTCACTGATAATTATATTCGTCCTGAATGTGTTCGACTTGCTAAAAGTACATGAAATGCAATCTAATTGTCTTATTTAGTTCGTGTGTATATATAAGATTCCAAAGATTCTCCAAAAATTATTCGAGGTTACCGATGGCAAGGGTCAGCGGCCGATTGGAGTGACCACGGTTGCTTTAAGTCGTAAACAGACAGATATGTAGTTAGTTATCTAATGTTAATTTCTTTTCGCAACATGATGGAAATGCTCTCGGAGGCAACTTGTAATTATGTAATCTCTGCCCTAACTCTGTTTTCGGAACCTTCAAAACTCAGTATATTGATATCAAATGAGCAAAGAGTGACTATGGGTATAATTTCTGTACTACAACATGATACTGGAGTAGAATAAACTTCTTAAATATTGCAAAACCAATTTAAGAGGTTTAGTTTTTTAATCATCATTTGTTTAAATAATTTTGGTCATGAAACTAAATCATCCATAAATGACGCTGTTGACATGAATACAAAAATTAAATATTTTCACATTTTGTAACTACGCCGTGTTTTGTGTTATTGGCTTGTGAAGATTGTTTGTTTGTTTGTTTGTTTGTTGTTGTTTAACGTCCCACTCAAGAATATTTCACTCATATGGAGACGTCACCATGT
Source organism: Pinna nobilis (assembly GCA_016161895.1). NCBI lineage: Eukaryota > Metazoa > Mollusca > Bivalvia > Pterioida > Pinnidae > Pinna > Pinna nobilis. The sequence goes on from JACSZP010030069.1 coordinate 4,765, forward strand.
GCCGGTTAAGGGCGATGAATTTTGCCTGTGCTCGGCACTTATGGCCGTAGAGCAGGGAGGGTTCTNNCCTCTCGGCTGGAAGTCGAACACGCTAACCACTCGGCCACGGAGTCCCCGGGCTTGTGAAGAAAAACGAAACAGAAAGTAGACAGAAAGTAACATGTTTGAGTCATTGAAGTCACCATCGTAAATAGATTTTGGTTGGCAATGCAAAATGATGAAGTTAAATAAATAAATATTTGTCGACATAAAACATCCGTTTTCAGGAATGGAGTCATTTTCCTACCTTGCCCAGAATATCTTACAAATAATTTAACATGGTAAGATCACAAGTGCCCTCTTATAGGACTTATGACTTGAACATTTCCATAACATCCAAAAGTGCACCAGTTATTATAAACATTGGGAACTAAATCCATCGTCCTGAATTCAATCCCACCCTGAGCCCACCCTTAAGAATCTTCTTCTATTTGCAGAAGTTTATCACAGAGTCGATCTTATCTGTCGCTGTTTTGAACAGTTGTGTTTAATTAGAAATGTCTGTTACTTATGACGAAGAAGTTACGTTTTATTTGACATTGATAGATGTTGAATTGATATGATACCATTGAGCGCCCGTAACGGGACCACAGTGATGTGATTTTTGGCAGGGGTATTCGTATCAAGTTCCCGAGTACATATTCCTCTTTCAATACAGTAGAAGAACACATGCTTGTTATAAGATTGTCCCGATATTTTAACACGAGACAAGTTCAAAGTCCGATATCTAAATTTTCTTCTGGTTCGACACCTTTATTAATGCGAGGGTCAAGACCTTTCTATCAGACTAAACAAACACAATGCCAAGTTTTGTCAAAATCGTGCAAAAAGAATAGTATTTATGTTTTAAACGCGCTGACACATTGAAATACTATCGCAACTTGTTCTGTGTAGCTTTGTCTAATGGTGAAAAACACGAAATGAAATTCGTATGTGAGGTTTGTGACGGGGTACCATGTGCTAAAAATTGTTCAAAAATGTACAAATATATTTTTTATACCGTGAAGATTTTCGAAACATTTGATTAACATCAATCTCTGGATAAGTTGTCAACATTTCTGATTTTTTTTCTATCACGAGAAATCTGTAGCTAATTGGCACACGCCAAATAACAGATAAAGGCTAGAATCAAACTGGCTTACTATTTCAAACGTTCGAAAAATATGTGGTAATTCTAAATTCATTGAACATCCCCGTGATCCGTTTAATGTGTAAAACCATTGACCTGGTTAATCAAGCTTTTTAATTTTTGAAGAATTGCGAAACACCGATATGTTAAATCAATAAAGCAATGAAATTTTCTTTAATATTATTAGGAATGTCAAAATAATTAGGATGAAATAATCAATGAAGTAATTTATAAGCCAGGGAACTAAACTCATTTAAAATTAAGCGATTTTTCATTATATGAAGGTTCAGTATAAAGTTATTCCACTTAATGCATTTATTATACCTATAAATCACGCCAGTAGCCAGCATGAAACCGAATGTAAACAGAGTGTCAGAAAACACTATTTCCTAACCATATGTCTTAATGTCCTTAACTATGAACGGTGTACCTTGCCTTGCAGATAATTTGAACTAGTTAATACTCTCTTGCAATAAAAAATAGAAGCAACAGGGTAAACTGACGTTTTGTGTCAGTTATTGAAGGTCCTTTAGTATTTTATGGTCTTAATTTTTTAGCAAAGGCCTTCCGTTCTTCATTCTGTCATTATCAGAGTGAAAGATTCAACACGATCATAATGAAATCATCAAAAATGAAAACGTAAAGTATAAACCGAAGTTTCATGTCAAAGTAGTTATTGATAAATACAAGATCCGTTTCTGCTTTTAAGTCCCAAGTTCTGTTCGAGAAGCTTTCCACCTTTCCGCGTGCTATCTTGCAAAACGAAACGGGGACAAAATAAAACACGCGAATTACAATTTGGAAGGACACATGAAACGTATATTTGCAGGTCTTCAGTATATTGCCCCATATTGTATGTTACTCTACGAGTACGAATGTTGATCCTCTTAACCTCCCCTGGTTAACCCCTGTTACAAATGTTGACACGTTACATTACTGGAGGTTAAAAGGGCATCGTCTTGTGCCTTTATCTGCTGTAGTACAAATGGTGATGGGACGCTTCTAAGTACGCATTGACGCGCAGGATAATGTGGTAATTGTTTCCGGTCGCTGGTACGGAATGAGATCACTGTAGGTCGACAGAGCCCGAACTAAAAACAATGATTATTGGCATTTATAACAATACATTAACATCGATACTACAAGGTTTAGATAATACAGAAATTGTGCAATGACTATTTTGTTTCTTAATTAAAGGGTAGATTAGACAAGCAGAACATTTATCAAAACAATGGAGGACTAAATCAAAAATACTTAATAGAAAACAATAGTCGATCAACGTACATATTTGATATATTTTAACACGTGTTTGAGTTTGGGATTAATCCTGGATGAAAATCAATGCCACCATAAAAGTGGGTGTATATGAATGTCATATTTATTATAAAGTTGATGAAAATAGTGATGATGAAAAAAAGTGATGAGGGAATGTTTACAATAAAATGATGCATTCTGTGACGCTACAGATACTTTAATTAAATGCTTCAGTGTGCAGTATTAGTTTTTTGGCATGTAATAGAACTCCTCCTATCAGGCAAGCAGAACGCTATGTGATTGGGGCTCTTTAAGAAGTTTTCTGAAATAAACGGAGGGAGTACAGTGGTATGCTTGTTAACATATTGCTGATCGTCCCGCTCGGGAATCTTTCACTTAAGAGAAGATGATAGAGATGATTTCGAATGTCTTATAAAGTGATTCCAAATGAAACCTGAACTTGGTCTCTAGAGATGATATATACTTTTGAGTAGGCCAATGGCAACAAGGTGATTATCTGTATTCTACAATGTCACACATTAGTTAAGCAACTTTCATTTAAATACCTGGACCCTGGGTGTCCCCATCTTTAATCCTGGACAGATATGATATAAAATGACCCTCTTCCTAGCCTGGGCCAAAAATCATCAAGCTAAGTACTCAACTCAACTGTGTTTCCTTAGTTTTTAAAAAAAATAAATGTAAATGAAATGTTGCACAAATTTCAGCATGTGCTTTTACCTCAAGCTTTCTAAATATCAGTAGCAGTTCGTGTTTCATCTTGGTATATAATTAACCAGGTTCAAAAAACATTTGAGTATATTCTCAAGTCTTTTTCAATAATGGTGGCAGCTGATTATTAATTGACAAAAATTGTTGTTGATATTTGCATTGTATAATGAAAGTTCATGGGCTGAAATGCATTTAAAACTGAATTTATGGGTTTTAAGGTGACAATTGAGGAAAAGCATTAAACTGAGTACTGAGCTTGAGCTTGAGTTTTGCTTTATCTATTTATTGATTGATTAATTTATTTATTGACTTACTCATTTATATATTTATGTTCTATTTTAGACCCTGATAATATATCACAAGGGCATTCATAACTGAATGTTTCGGTCGTTGTTCAGGCTTCTCGGTTTGCAACAAAAAACACAATCCAAATAAATGACTGATGCTGAAGGAATTTCCTAAGAAAATAATTCATAAATTGAGAGAATTAATAAAATAAATTAGTAGATGCATAAATAAATAAATAAACGAATAAATAAATAAATAAATAAATAAATAAATAAATAAATAAATAAATAAATAAATAAATAAATAAATAAAACAATGAATAAATAAATCAATAAATAAATATGGGAAATGAGTTATTCTGGAATCGATCGATGACAAAAAATAATAAAATGAAGACAAATAAAAGGAAACCGATACACAATTAAGGGTCATTATCAAACAAACGAGTATATCAAAATGAGGAAGATAGATCGACAGCTAGAAAAATATATGAACATCCCTATCTATACATATTTATTGATAAATTAGCTTACTGCTTTATTCATTTTGTTTTATGCAAAATAAGTTTTTCAATTAAAAATAGAAATTGTCTGAGACGAATATGATTTTTTTTTATCTTCGGATAAAGGCGAACTGGCATGAACTGTTAGACTTAGAATTGCCACAAATATACGGAAAGTAATTAAAGAACACCAGAAATAGAACAGAGTTATCCGTAAAAGTTTTTATACAATAGAAATGATGGTATATGAGGAAGTATATATAATGATTAACATGACACCCTCTGTATGTGGGGTCAAACTATATGTACTGTCATAAGAAAGTGTACACTGTCACAAACAAGATATGTAATATACATTATGACAGAACATAAAAGTAATAATCATACAGGGATAGTTTCCAAACAGTAATGTATCGGATTTTTTTACTCTATAAGGGAATATGTCAAAATGATATGACTGGATGGTATACACTTCATTCTGGAGAGAAAAATGTTTAACTGACACGGGAGTGAATAAATAACTCATAATTTCAATCCTAAATAATGCTTATTTCCAAATTTCATCACAACTACCGAGGAAGCAATTATTGTAAAAAGGAAAATATTTAAGTGATTCGAAATTTTATCAATATATTATTTTGTTCTTTGTAAAATCTACTTGAACGCTTAACTGTTTATAGAAATCAAATACTCATTTAAGTCAAAACGGCAAAATATTTACCACATGTGCAGAACGTTCCAACCTGTTAAACACTTGGATTAATGGTGTTGTATCCTGAATACGTTAAATATACAATTTGCAATAAACTTAATTAAAATTATATCTCACCATGATCATTATCATTATTTTTTTTTATTACCACAATCATCATTATGAAGATATAATATTTTCGTTAATAGAAGTCATCATTATTTTTTTCCTTCCACTATTATTACTACTACTATTATTATTATACTATTATTACATTTTTATTATTTTTGTTGTTATGATTATCATTATTATCATTCTTATTATGATAATTTCTATTATTATTATCATTATTATTATTATTATAATTATTATTTTTATTATTATTATTATTATCACTATTATTATTATTATTATTATTATTATTATTATTATTATTATTATTACCTTTATTATTACTATTATTATTATTATTATTATTATTTTTATTATTATTACCTTTATAATTATAACAATAACAATAATAATAATAATTATTATTATTATTATTATTATTGTTATTATTTTTATTATCATTATCATTATTATTGGTGTTGTTTTTGTTGTTGTTGTTGTTATTATAATTATCATTATTATTATTGTTGTTGTGAATTTAATCTATTTACAATTACAAATATTTTCAATTACCAAAAACCTGTAATCGTATTTCAATTTGAGAAAATAGATAGATATAAATTTAAATTTGTTTATAAATATATGTAGAAGTTTTGTTTGTTTGTTACTGTTTGGGCCCCTAGTTTGTTTGTCGTAACTTTCGGTGGGGGAAGCTATTTCTTACTCCACTGACTATTTATAAGAGCTTAATTTTCTATATTTTAGAAAATAACTGTTGAAGCACATTAAGATATTGGCTTCTGCAAATATATATCCAATAAATCAGTATCTTACATTGCTACAACGTTTTCAACTTATGATTGTGTAACCCAGATAAAAGTCATTATTTTAGAAAATAATACAAAAACTGCATTCGCATAATATTTTGATATTATAACTTTATTCTTCTGTTCTAGGTAGGAGCTAGGTTTGAACAGACTCCAAATGACAAAATAGTCTCCACGAAGTATAAGGTATATCACGTAGATCAAAGAGTTCTTAAATGTCACTCCCAATCGAGTTATGCCTTGCACAAAGCACAAAGCCAATATACACACAGGTAACAATGAAACAGTATAACTATCTTACACTACAGAAGAAATCAATCAATTTTTTTTCATTGATATATAATTATGATTCGCATTTGTGATAAATGCATTTTTACAGGTATAACAGATCAAAGAGTGTATTTCCAATCCCCTTAAAACATTAAACAATTTTCGATGCGTTTAGTGGTGCTAACCATGTCGAATGGCGACACAGAAATTGAAAATTAACATAATTTACGATACAATTTTGAAGTATTTCAAACCACTTAATCTTATGAAAACAGAGTCAACCTAAACTCTATCTGTTTCTTGCAACTGAATTATTGTTCCGTTCTGAACGTAATTTCTTGATCTGGACAGGAATTGACTGAATCTTGTCAGCCAAGGGTTTATAATTCTTAAAATTGTTAAGGGATATTCTCTCGCCTTTAAAAAAAAAGTCAGCGGAATATCAAAGAGGATTTCGACTTGCTTAACAAATGAGGTATTGATGGTAGTATGACAGTGAAAATATTCTCTAAAGATGAATAAAGTTGAAATTAAGGCATGCATAAGAGATATGAACTTCTGTTTGAAGTGTAAGGTAATTAAATAGATTTAGCTCCCGATGAAATAAATTTGAATCATTAACAATTCAAGATTCCATTTTCTCTTTTCCAACTCCTGTAAATGTTTTGGTAATTGCGTCCGACTACAAAAAAAATTAAAAAAGTAAAAAAAGAAGGGCTTCAAATTTAGACCGAGGCTGGGCATTTTGGGTAAAAATTATGTGCTGTAAGAAGTATTTATCTTGTCGAAACCTACTGTAGCATTTATTCATAATTTCTTATTACTGTGTAAGTCGAAGGATAGAAAAATTCAGCCGCCCTTGTAAAATTTCGAACCCATGACCGCACGGTCTGATGACACTAGCAAAGATCCACGACGTCTTTTACCAAAGATAAGTGATGTACAAGTAATCACCCTGCAATTGATTGTAAGTGCGGCGATCCATTACAGTTGGTGAGAGTATGGTGTCCACTAGTCTTATTATCCATTTGTGTTGATTGTAATATGTGCAACGATCGATCTAAGCCTTGATAGAAAAGCCATTAATTAGTTCCAGATGTGTTAGAATTATGAGCGCAGTAATATCCTAATCACTCATATTTCGCGTTTATTTTTAATTATCCGCGTATTTAGCTGTTTTACGCTGACCTGTCACCTGGTATAGTTCACTTGTTAACTCTAAATACATGCAATGATTACTTTATTTCGGATATTTAAAACTTTACACAAAATAATATTTGAATTCATGAAGTTAGTAGATTAAAGGGGTTCTGTCATTATTGACAAGGAACCTCGATTGTGCCGAGGAACACTACTGGCAAAGGACCTATTCTCGCCAAGTACCAATTCTCGCCATCTCATTTTATTTTATCCCAATTTTATAGTTTACTTTTGAAATTATTAGTTTAACTAGCTCAGAAATTAGAACAATGTTTTCCCGTCATATTATCATTATTCATTGAAAATATGCACGTTTGTAAGATCCACAGTGCAGCAGCTAAAATCGGGTGGCGAGAATTGGTACCTGGCGAGAATTGGTAGGGGACCAGTAGATGCATTGCCTAGAATTTGATTGTCACAGCCGATGTTCAGGATCGGAGATCTATAGTTCGGTAGAGAAACACCGGCCTTCAACTTTTCGACCCGGAGACGAGCACGCCACTGCGGTCTAAGCGTGGACATCAATTGCAAATCCCTAATTGGATGGGAGCAAGTGCCCCGAGGGAATAAGCGTCACCTGTTGGCATGTAACATCCGTCTCAAATGTTCCAAGGAAACCTTACAGTTTTTCCATTTTGGTTGTAAAATGCTATGTGCAAAACAATATCCTCCAATATCCTTGTTCCTTGTTTATGGACCATAAAACTTATGTAGTGACGATTTCAAGCGTTCCACAGCGCATCCCTGTGTGAGTAGTTTATTGACGAGTCGTCTGACAAATCATGAAAAAAAATCAATATTGAAAATAAAAAGCAATTGATATTCGGTAAAAATGTATTTTATTCTCCACTAAAGCAAATACAGCTCCTCTCGGCTCAAAACTTACTTTACTCAAATTTTATTACAGCAACGGATGTAACATACCAACAGGGGAAGCTAACTCCTTCCGGATATCTGGTCCCATCCCGTTCGGGATTTGCTGTTGTTTTCCACGTTGAGACCGGCATTATTCTACACGTGTCTTATCTTTTGGGGCTTGCATTTTCGGATGTTCTTTGGTACCTTTGTAAGTTTACTTGTAAGCAATTATTAGCATGGACATCTTTGTTATGCCAATCTTATATATCATACAAGTCTCTATCTTCTGTGTAGATATACATGTATATACGAGTTGCCGTACACGTATAAATGTATTCTATGGTATAAAGAACAGACATAAAAAGCTAAACATCAACGCTAGATATAAATGCTAATAATATACGTAAAAAGTTGACACATTTTATTGCTCTCGGTTTGATCTGGTATTGATTTATCGATTAATTCCATTTTACCAATCAAAGGGATCTGTCGGATGAAAGAAAAAAAAATCCAAACATCAATAAAATATTTGTTAGACCAAAGAAGTGCTCGATCGACGTATTATTTACAGAATCGCCGATGGCAAGACAACGCAAGTGTGGCGACTTCTTATTATCACGCTCAGACATAAATAACTGAAATAACCTCAGTGTTAGTAATCACTGCAATAAAATATTTACTTTTAAAGGTAAAGTATATCTTTATTTTGTACGAGAGATAAACGTACAAAAACCAAGAAAATGAAACAGAAAAAGGATAGTTTGCCAATTGGCTATAACAAGACAGCGAGTAAGAGGTGCGAAGAAATGAAAATTAACTTACAAAACGAAAAAAAAAAAAAAATGATACAGTTTATCATATTTTCCGATTTCATGATATATATATATATATATATATATCATGTAGCAGTATAGATAGATAATATACGGACAGCCACTATTTGTAAATTATATTTTTTTTTGCATGCGGAATTAACGAATGCATAATGATATGCGTATTTCTAAATAGCTCACGTCTACAACTGTATAAACAAGATCCAATACACACCACCTATTTAATATGTCTCATTATAGATGTAGACAAACTCTTAAAATAATTTATTGGAAGGGTATATTTCAATTTCTTGTTTAAACACGTTAATTTTTTTTACCCAGATTGTATGTGCATGTAGCTGCACATTCACAATCCATATCAATTGAATCAGTTGTCAATACAATGATTTATCGGCTACAAGGGAGGGTGTGTATCACGGAAGACATTTTTATTTCGTTTCGTCATGAAATTCCGATGTCGTTATTTGAAATCGTTTGATCACTGTTGCGTTCAGTTGAAGCAATTAATCCCAATACCTGAAAGAAAATGATCATATACACACAAGTAATTTTGATAAAAAGTTTTACTAATTATGTGCGACATATTACACTTTCTTCTGTCAATCTTTTGTTAAGGATATTGTTTACCCATGTATTGAAAAGTTTGTACATGTCAATATGGTAACGTGACAGATGTATCAATCAAATCCTTTCATATTGGCATTGATAACATTTTACTGAACAACACGGTATCGAAAAATATGTAGTTTACATGTTAAAGCAAAACCGCCACCTATTTTTTTTTATTGTTTTTATCTTTCATGCGAAAAGGAAACGGCTTCAAACTGAAATTGGAATGACAAAGACCTCCGCTAAAAATCTTTTCGATGACCGGTCAGCTGGGTGCTAAGCCCTACATTGCATCTTATCCAGCTTCCTGGGTTTTTAGAGGTGCACGTTTGCCAAATTAGTATACAAGTTCGACTTTCTTTGTAATTGTTCCTTGGACATCAATATTCCCAAAGTATGGGGTCTGTAATATATCCCTATACGATAAAATGGCGGGTTTGGCGTACCACGAACACAACAAAAGCAACAATCCCACACCAGAACTGGAAGCAATATCTTCGTCTATTGTGATCTGTATACGAACATCATAATAACTACAAATTCACTTGATATTACTGCTAGATCATACTTCTTGTCAACTTTGACAAGGATCAGGCTGGTTTTGTAGTTATACCTGTCAAAATTTGACCTCGTGTGCATAATAAGCAGGTTTATTAAAATACCTTCGTCATGTTAAAATAACACCTATGTGGCGTAGTGTAGTAAATTTTGTGTCAATAATGCTAAACGAAAGTGAATGGATTATATTAATACCATTACCGTTTGCCTTATTCGATATGCATCGGAAATTTTCAATGACTCAATTGATTAAGATATAAATGAAAACTATGAATAAATTAATCTCTCCAACTTAAGGGGTCTAGTACATTTTTACTTCAGGGTTCCTGCAGTCTCTAGCCCCTCGAAAGAATGAAAACGGATAAAAAATAGAAGAGGGGAATTTTTTTTTTCTTTTTTAAAAATGATTATTTATTTTATTATTTTCTTTTTGTTTGTTCTTGTGTGTTCGTTTTGTTTCTATTTTTCTCTCTGCATCTTCCGCTTAGTTTTAGATAATATAGACGTTTAATCAAACGCTCAATAAAACTGATTTTTTTTTTGTGCCATAAAGATAAGAAAAGGTAAGTAACCTTTCACTCCCAGTGACGTAACAGGAATAATTTGACATTGTCACAATAATCAACGTAAGAAAAGTGATTTTGTTAAATGAACAGGCTATTTCATAGTTTTTGTGAAAGAAAATAATTTTTGAAAGTTAACAGAAGACTTTAAGTATTCCGGATACCACTCCGTCTGCAACTCCCAATTATTCTCCAAAACAAACTGAGATGATATCCAGTTTGTCTTATCTATCCAGGTTTTGAATTTCGAATAGCCCCAATACATTTGACTTGATTTAATTTTGATTGCCTTTCAAAGAATAAATATGAGAATACAAATTATCAACTGTATTGACAAATGTAAAACAAGTTTCTGTACACCAGCAAACAGAGTTTTGACATTTGACATTTTTATCGCACTATTATTGATTGTTTCACCGGATATTGATTTCCAGATACCCCTACAGTTATAATCTGAGTATGAACATTATCAGATGCACATGTCCAAGCACACTAGTTGAAATAACAAGTAAAACTTTTGACATTGCAAATTTTTAAAATTCACCCTGAAAATACGGTTGAAAAATAATTAAAAACTGACGTGTCGTGTCTTGAAAATGTAAATCATTGTAGCTTCTTAGTTGAACATGAAAGTATATGTACTGGTAAATTTAATGCACTGAAAGTTTTGCAACAGTTTAACTAAGTTGCATCCGGAAACCGGAATCGCGACATATACTTTTTAGAAATCGGCACTCTAGAAGATACTTGTTTGGTTGATGAATTACTGTTTCTTAAAAACCACAGTATAAATCTAAGCAAAACAGTATATGATGCCTTTATTGAAGAGGATATCTTTTTATATAATTCGCTGCAATTTTTTTTACATGTCTAGGTTCGAAAGACTGGTTATAAACAGAACTGGTGTTTTCGAGTAGTCCAAACAGTATGCACTCTTTCACTTTCATTAGGTATGTCAGAGTTGCTCCCCTTTCCCTTCTATTCATCTTTTGTTGGGTTAACTATTTTAACAATCTATGTCTCCCCGACATTCCGCTTTCAATTTTGAGACGACGAATTGCAGAATCAAAAGATGACGAATTGTATTATATCTGGAAATATTGGTGTTGATAACAAATTCTTGAAATAATCAAAAAAGAGTTAATGTTAAAATATAATACAGAAAGTTGATTTAAGCACAACAGCATTTACTCTTGATTATACATTTCTGATCACTGTTGTTGTTGCGTTGTTGTTTAACGTCCCGCTCATGATTATTTCACTCATATGGAGACGTCACCGTGTGCCGGTGAAAGGCGACAAATTTTGCCTGTGCTCTGCACTGCTGGTCGTTGAGCAGGGAGGGTTCTTTAACGTGCCAACACCTACTGTGACACTAGACCTCGGTGTTAACTGTCTCATCCGAAAGACAGGGACGGCCAACCGCGGAGTGGCGCTGCGGGAATCGAACCCCGGACCCCTCGGCTCGAAGTCGAACACGCTAACCACTCGGCCACGGAGGCCCCATCTCTGATCATTAAGACCAAGAATAACATATATGTGCTTTTGAGTTAACAGATCATTCAACTTTCAACTACAAACTTCAAGTCTCTGGTTCAAATTCTTTTGTAGCCAAATTTTGTTATGTTTGGAAGATTTATAGACAGATGCATAACAATCGTTATTTCCTACATTTAAGTTGGACACACGAGATAAGGTAAATATCGTCCACAGTGAAATTTTAAAATCTAGTAAATAGGAAAAGAAAACAGACAAGTATTGAGTATACAAAGTAGTATTTATGTAATGTCTCGAACAATATAAGCATTTCTCCACCATCGCAAAATGGTACATGTTCAAATTTTGCAGTGCCATGCTCTAAAAGAAGTTTACGTTAGGAAAGTTTTCTTCTTTAGAGAACTATTCAAATGAGTCATAATTTACTCACTAACCTTAAGTAGGTAGTATAAAGTAGGACGCGAAATAGTATTAGTGCCAGAAGAAACAATGGATAGCCAAAATACTGTTGACTATTATGACATGGCTGATTAGAAAAGGATAAGAGGAGGAAAACTAGGACAATATGTCAGTCACTGAGTGAGACAAAACTGTCTGACTTTGACTGCAAGTACGTAATCCAATTCTATAGAATGAGTTCTATAAATACATTTCTTTTACGATTCTGACATGTACTAATAAGGTGATGACAGCCTTGAAACGTCTAATTACGGTATCATTTCGAGACATAATTTACTGCCAAGTTTAAAGAAATATTTCAAATAAGTTTTTAAATTGTTCAAAATTCGCATACTAGACCGCTGGGTCACGGAATCATCAATATTTATATTTAGGTCAAAATTAAAATGCCAGACGCAGTAATGTACCTAGTTTATTAAGTTTTAAAGTTTGAATTAGATGTATTCGTAACTTCAACGGTTCTACTTTTAAACTCCAATGCTTTCTTTGACATAAATATACGTTAAACAGTAACAACTTCTTTTTTTTCATCTTATGAAGACCACCTTTGCCTTTTTATTGCACACATCACTTCTTGCAACATCAAGTCATCAAACTCCTGTCCGTCTCTTGTATTCTTTAAATCCATTATGCATACATTGACACAGTCGATTATTTAATGATACCAGTTATAAAAACTTCCATTCTTTATGATATTATTGCAGTTAATAATGCTTCATTAATGTAAAATATTATGATTTGTTAGGTGATGGTTGTTGAATCGTACTAAACAATTGCGACTATGATTCATTCCTCGCTTTTTTAATCGAGTATAGGCAAAGAATCTGCGTGGCCGGTCAACGCGCGGAATGCCAACTCCCCCGTGACCCCTGATCCCCCCTCAGTGTCCCGTATGTCTCCTACTCTCACCGAATTTGTATATTGAAAAATGAAGAAATGATTACTCGGAGTCTGTCTGAGAGAGAAAGATTGAATTCATCAAGTCTGTTAATGCTTAATATGATTAGCACAATAATATTTTGAAAAAAAGAACATATTTCATCATAATTAGCCTTTAAGGACTACAAACTTTAGAGTGTAATTAAAATTTTGAATTACAAGAAATATTGCAAATTTGATTGAAATCTTGGACGTTGGTTAATAAAATAAAGTGCGATGACTGTGCTGATTTTAAGATGATTGTGTTTTGTGGAACAATTCTGTTCTTTACGCTATTTTCTTTGACAACTATTTAAAAAGACTCCTGGGACCTTTGTATTTTTCAGGGTATAAACAAATGAAACTAGATGTGTGAAACGGAAAATATGAAAGTAAAGAAGTCGTTTTATTCAAAGCCTTGAATTCGGTGAACAGAAAAGTATATCGAATATCCTACCGTCCCGATCACTGAATTTAAGAGACCACCTGTCTCTTGTAGGTGATAATATTCTTTTACCGTGCATATCTTGGAAAGGAAAATCTTTAGAACCTCTTGCTTGAACATTAAAAATAAAATGCTTTCTCTTGATCAATTTCTTGAATTCCACTCTTCGCTCCACTGAATTTAATGAATCTTGCATTAAGGCATACCTGCATAATGATACCTAAATGCATATATTCGCAAAGAGGTCGCCTTGGTTTAATGGTAAAACGTATTCGCCTCCTATTCGTAAGGTCATGGGTTCGAAGCCATGTCATGTTGCGGTTAGCTTTTCATGTCCTTTAGATAAATCAGTAATTATCGTGTCACAGTTGGAATCGGGAAAGTTAGAGAACTCTTACTGTAAAATGCCAAGCATACTGTAAATCCGGTTTTATTCGCGAGAATTTTATTTTCGCGTAATTACGCGAGATCACTTACTCGAGAAAATAAAAGTCTCGCTTAATATACAAACCCGAAATAACATGCACAATACAACATAAACTTAGAATACTTAACAAGCAAACACGCGAAAATATAATGTCGCGAATAATTGCATGGCTACCGGTTCGCCAAAATAAAGTTCCGCGAAAATTTCTAGATTTACAGTAGGCAGAATTCGTCGCACTTCAATAGCATTGGTGACGTCTCCATTATAAGCGAAATATTCTTGAATTGGACTTCAATCAACAGTGCAAAAGTATTGTTGGTGGGTTGGTGATTGTTCTGCTGAAATGATTCAGTATATTTCATGTTATGTGGTGAAAGGAAACATTTAAGATATTTTCAATTTTAAAATGATATTTAAGACCAAAAAAGAAAATTAATAAAATGAAAAAAGAAATTCGACAAATGATGCAGTTATAAAAGAGACTGTTTTTGGCTTCTGCATGTTTAAATGCAGTTCTGCATGATTACTGTGAGCATCGTGATTTCACGTTAAGGCCAAATCCTTCATACAGGCTAGTTGTTGATAGATCAACATAGAAAACCGTATTCGATACTGAATTCCTTTACAATACAATGTTTGGAATCAAAATAGTCTCAATATGAAAACACTATTGCGGATCAGTCACAAGATTGGGTCAGGTATCCGGAAGAAATTATTGTCTTTCTATTCATGTTATGTTTGTTATGTTCAGTAAAACAAATGACAATCACCGTTTTGAAGTTTAATATATCTAGGTTCGAAACAGATATACGAGATGGGGAACAGAAACGGAAGAAATCATAAACGGTTTTATGTACATTTAAAAATGAGGACGATTCCTGGCCTGTTGCAAGTTCCGACTCCGTTGAATATGAGAGCCTTAAAATAAAAGCGGTATCAACATGACGACTGTAGAAATGAATTGGAATAGGACCAGGTAAATGGATGGAATCCACATCTGTTCATACCATGACTTGTCATCGCTTTTGTTCAACGAAAATAATGTCGGTTAAACGTCCATTAAATTAGTTAAACATCTGGTTCACAAAAATCTTGCATCTAAAATAGCTTGATTCATATGCTATTGATTTTGTTATATTTATGAATTTGATTTACCATATTTAGATATAATCTGGTGTATACATGAATAAGATCAAAGATCATGTCACGAAATGTACAAAACATGACATTTTAGTAAAAACAATTCGACTGAGGATAACTTGTCATTTTTTAATGTGAAATCTTATTTTGTGAAAAAATTATCTAAAGCTCCCAAGTCTCATATCAAATAGTTATATTTGCCAAGGTCCTTGTGTGATGTGGATAAACATTCTCGAATTGCCCTGTAGCTAATGCTTCATTTTCATCACAGGAATATATAAGTCTAATTGGTGATAGCAACGTTGTTGTTAAATATCTTTTGGTTCAAATATGTGGTTTGACTCTCCGTTTTGGCGAGTTTTGGCACTATTTGCAAGGATTTGTCCATCCAGCGTATGGTTCAGAGATATGTTTCAATGTTCAGATGCGTTATAGATGAAATGATGCTGAAAGAACCCTTGATCCTATAGGTTTTATAAATCCATTCCCATTACATTATTCCTTTAGAATGAAAATGGGTATTTTGCACAATATTTAAATCATAGATAACATATTTAGACAAAATGATTTCTATATACGTATCATCTTGTTAAAGACACTATTCTGGTGAAGATGTATAAATGGTTAGTTTGACCCGGTGGTCTATTAATCCGGGTATTCTTAATGGAATAATTGAGTTAAAGATGCCTGCAATTACGTCACATAAGGCAAGTAGTCGGTTAATTGAGTGGAATTCTGAGGCTGATTTTTCAGCATTATCATGCATTGCCTTACCTGCTTATTCAAATATGATTACCGAATGGATAATATACCGTGCTTCTCATACTAATTACTCCTTTCTTCAATGACAGTGTTTAATCTTAAATTTCTGTGACGAAACTGACCAAGAATTTTATTAGAGTTTTGTTATTCTCAATGATTTGCAATTTTTGCGGATACCAAATTTGGAATCAAACAATGCCATTGAGATATTGTGCATTGTTGCGGATAAAGAAAAGGTACTCACTGGTAGATTTTATAGACATATTACTCGATAAGGATTTGACATCAAATTAAAAAGAAATATATTTCCAGATTTTATAACATTCTGCGATTTATAAAAAGAAATGGTAAAATGAGCTTATATATGCTCTATAGCATATAGAAAACGAGTTGTATGTGCGAATATGCACTTCCTTCACTACATTTTTAGCTATCTTGATAAGGAATGAAAATACTAAATTCCAATACCAAAACATAAGATAATGATACCGTAGGCGAACACAACTACAAAGTTAAATATTCCATTTTGGTCCAAAGAATAAAACGTATGATGATATATTTCTCTCCCTTAATTTTTATTTCCATATAGGTTTGTTTTATTTTCTTATATATTCTACTTTATTTAGGTGTGCATGTCTCTCTATTTTTTCGATATATGATATTAACTTAAAAATGTGATATTTACCAAGGCTTTATACGGGGTAAATAACAAGCTATTATAGGTTCATATCACACCAGATTCGTCACCACAGCAACTATTGGTTTATCACATTCTCCAGTGTGATTCTTGGGGCTTCTCTTGCAACTGAAAGTGTTGTTTTTTTTTTCTCTATTGTCTATCAGACGGATGGTTAACTTTATCTAAAAGCACATTCGGACTATTGCGCATGCGTATTAGGAAGCAAAGGGGGAATTTCCTCTAGTAATTTGTGTGTTGCAGAAATTCGGTGTTCAGTGGCCCTTTTCAGAAGAATCTTTCGATAACAAAAAAAGTGTACGAAATTTTAATATTGTTTATTTGACAAATTCTGAATATAATTAAATAAATATAGTCACAATCTGAATTATATTATTTACATAATGAAATATTCTCACAATTGGAAAATTTCATCATAAAATGTACATGGTATGGTTAATTGAAAAAAAATTGCTAACCAACGACTACGAGTGATTTTGATAGTGAGTTGGTTTTTTTTTTTTGTGAAAAGGGTTCCAGCAACTATTGTGAAACTTTTACCTGTAAGCAATTTAACAAACAGGAACGGATACATACATAAAGTATACAAAATAAACAAAAAATATTGTTGTTTTGTTATTTTGATTACCTTCTTTAATTGATATTCTTGCAATGGATTTGCAATAAAGAGGTTAGTGAAAGATACCAAACTTCAAAATTCTGTGACAGACAACACCATAGCCAAACAAAACGAGACAACACTACAATCAACAATCAACATATAAGTGTAGATTCCTTATTTTTCGCGAATACTTAATTTCCCGTATTTGTCGTTTTTTAATCAAATCCACAGAAGTTAAAATCACGAGTTCTTAATGTTGAGGAATTAATTTTGGGTACTTAACCCGGTTTCGCAAAAACCTAAACAAAATTTGGTCTAACTATATATATATAATTCTTAGTTGATTATTTCATAATCTTAGATATAAGATTCGCGAACTATGATTCCATCGAGGACAGAACTGCCATATAAAAATGGCGAGGATTTAGAATCTGCGAGGGTGTCCATTCGCGAAATAAGGCGAATATCAATTCTTCTTTTATTCTTTTATTTAGGAAACTACAGTATATTATACTAAAAAGAGAGTCCACAAAATCCCAGAAATTTTGGAGAGAGTTTATCAAAAATTCAACACTGTCATTAAAAGCTTTAGTCGAAAGGTTTTTAAAATGTGTATCTTTGGAAATGCATCAATTAAAAAAAAATCATTACTCTAGCAACTCATCAATCTTCTACAAGTATACTTATTTTTTTTACTGAAAATTACTCGAATAAGATAAATTTATATAAAAAATCGAATAAGTGAATTGAAGTAAAAAAAGAAAAGTCAAGACCTTCGAAGCGAAAAAGAAAAAACTAGACTAAACTAGACTAGAAACGCAACAAGGGGTGTCCGAGTAGTGTAGTGGTTAGCGCACTCGGTTCTCACCAATGCGACCCGCATTCGATCATCGAATTTTCCTAGGTAGTATGTACGATGGTATGGTGGTTGCAAGCTCGGACACGTGGGTTTTCTCCGTGTACTCGGGTTTCCCCCAACAGCATGGACCCCTGCACGTCGACACCAGGGTCAACGAGAGACATGCATATAAGTTATTTGAACTTGTTGTTAATCGATGTAAATAAATTTAAACTAGAAACTAAACTACAACGCCATTTACAACAAACATGCAAAAAAAAAAAAAAAATAGCAAGAAAACAAATGATATCGGATTGAATGCATAACTCTGCTATCATTTATCGTTGAAATACATTTACTGATTTGATTTATACGATGTATGCGAAATTGCACTTAGCTACGAATGTCCCACTTTTCCGAAAATAAATACAAAGAAAATTCTTCCTCATGAATTATTTTGTGGCAAAATGATTACTCTAATTATTAATTTTAATTACGTATTATATTTCTTGTCGTTTTCATAAGGATAGCTGTATTTCACAACGTAAACAAATGACATGTTAGACCACAAAAAGACATGAAAACTTGTAATCCTATTTTTCAAAGCCAAATATTTGCATTTTTATACGTTTTTAATATACTTAAAAGTGTAATTAGTTATATTCACAGATGTTGAAAGTGATTTAAGTATATAGTGAATTATTCAAATTGAATTAAATAAATGCAGCGCGACAAATCACCCTGACCTGCACATGGATTATATTAACATTACTGAATGTAAATTCTTAACATGATGGGTTATCGTAAATATGCATGCCTAGTGCAAAATATGTAATGATGCATTTATCCGAGTACACTTTAAAATTTAAACAATTTTTTTTTAATTAAACAATTCTAAATTATAAAACAAAATATGAAAATACCTTGCGAATCAATCGAAAATAAAAATACAACAATATGGGATTGATTAAGAAATTTACATCATTACTACATTTATATTGTTTATAAAGTATATTAAAAAAATTTTGAATAATTTTGTAGCAAAGACAATTGACAAATTTCAGATATTATTTTGAAAAAAACTTGGGTTCTTCTTTCTGCATTTATGACATATACCTGTATGTAACATATGTTACAATACTTACACCCGAAGTATTTGTCATTGAATTTCGCCACAACAAGAAGCGTGTTTGCCCAAACAAGTTTTAGACAAGAACCTATTCAAGTGTGCCCAACAAAAAAGAGTCCTTTCAATCAGGCAGATGAAAAGCGTATTTAATTGGAATGATAGTTGTTAAAAGTAGACTTCAATAACTTGAAATTCCGGTAAAGGTTCCATTTGCCGCAAGTGTCATGTATATAAAAGTATAGCTTTTTGAAAAATAATCAGTCTCACGTGGTATCGCATATCAATAATTTGATTTTAGATTCTGTGACATGAAACTTCTGTGACATGTCACTTTTATCTTAAATCAATACAAAAAATGAATTAGTAAAACTAGGGAATTTGAAAGGAACATTTCTCATAAAAATTGTACTTTTATATCTCGCCAAAGTTATAAACATCTTCAAAATATGTGTCATTTATCAGATAGCTTTTTGTTATTGATATATTTATAATTTTCTTTACGATGTTCATTCAGTACTATGAAAAAGGAACGTAAAAATTGAATTAACATAAATAAAAAAAAATATTCCTCGTTTAATCCATATTCATTTTATTTTGGTCCTTAATAGTGGTTATATGTAACTGCATATAAGCCTAAAGAGAAAGTGTAGCAGTAAAGAATACTGCAGAGAGAGAGAGAGAGAGAGAGAGAGAGAGAGAGAGAGAGAGAGCCAAGTACCATCCGGGAATGATATATTGACATCATGTAGCGCTTTAAAAAATCACCGTTAGGTTAAAAAAGAATCTTAGAATTCGGCTGAATTTGTTTGGAACATTATCTGAGTGATTTATCCATTTGAACGATATAACAGTGAAATCTGACTAATTTTACAAATTCCAAAGGTGCAGTGGGTTTATTGGTATGTCTCATGAGCTAAGCTTGTAATCATTCAAGTTATTGACATATGTATGTCTGGGGTACACCGGTGCATGGATCTAAACAACACTTAAAGTATTTCTCTTTTAATAATTGCAGCGAAGAAAACATGATACGGACATTGATATGGTTAAAATTGGACAAATATTTATCTCCGTTCCAAACCACTGATCGGAGCTGAACCATTTGTTTTGAAACAATTTATACTTTGCTGTCATTTATGATGAATATCACTATCGCTAAATTACACTTTTACTGAACAAAACTACAATAGTTCCTTCATTCACAAAAAACAAACATTCACACGTTGGACAGCATTCCATATAAAAACAGGAACTATAGGTCAGTTATGAAAACCGATACATGGTCACCGAATTGAACAAGGATATCTTACACCGACGAACCTTATGAGCTCATGTACATAGAATTGTTGTTGTATTGTTGTTTAACGTCCCACTCAAGAATATGTCACTCATTTGGAGACGTTGCCGTGTGTCGGTGAAGGGCGACGAATTTTGCATATCCTCGGCACTGCTGGCGTAGAGCAGGGAGGGTTCTTTAACGTTCCAACAACTACTCTGACATGGGACCTCGGTTATTACTGTCTTATCCGCAAGACAGGGACGGTCAACCGCGGAATGGCGCTGTGTGGATTCGAACCCCGGATTCTGCGATTCTAAGTCGAACATGCTAAACACTCGACCACGGAGGCCCTGATTTCCTATGTAAAAGTTTGTTCTTTTTACTTTTGTTTAAAGGTAGCAAAAATCGTTTGTATGCCAGGGCTCGTCCAGGAATAAGGACTGTTGGCCAAAATTAGCCAACCAAGATTGTATTAGCCAATTGATGATTTGATTTGCCAATGATCATTTAGCATTTGTGAACTAATTTTTATAGACTTCCATGTACATCTCCTAGCCACTATGTCCTGATTTTCATTCCTAAATTATATTTTATCATGTATCCTATTTGTCTTATGATATAGATACCCTTTTTACAAAGTAACAAAACATCGTTAGCAAGAAAATTAGCCCAATGCAATTATTTATAGTCAATGCCCATAAGAATTTGTCGCTGGCTAAATTACAAGGTAAGCCCTACATGTGCAAATTAAAATTGTTCGATATTATACTGTTTACAGGGTCATTTTTGCCATAATGCATTTGCAAACACTTTAACCCGACCTTTAATTCTCACAGTCTCGTCATAAGTCTATTCCATATGAATTTACGGATTCGAATTAACACACTAAAGACAAGGACGAAAGTGACGAAATTTAAAAGGGGCCGAATATTTCACCGCATACATTAGTCATGCTATCTTAGACAACTACCATCAAACACTTATGTATTTTAGGTTTCAAAAGACTTTTTTCATAGACATAAATACTAGTAAACAGTAACTGTAGTACATGTATCTCAGATATATACATAGAGTGATTAGAGTTTTGGTTCTAAATATCATAAATACGTCCTCCAAGTTCTGCGTGCCGCTAATGTTATGGACAGAAATACGATATGTAATTCCATGTTTCAATATTCTGTGGTTTTTTTCAAGTTTTAAATAATAATAATAAAAAAAACAACATTTGCATCGATTTATTTCTATCTTTTTACAGTATTTAATTGTTTGTCCTGGTTAAGTATTTTCGGTGTTTACCACTGGTAGAAATGAAATCCTAAATCCAAAAGTGTTTGGAATAGTTATTGTCATTTGATATTATTCCAGTTGCTTCTTTTGGTACATTGCATGTTGATGGCCTTAATTATTTAAAATTCATCAGAAATAAGACATATAAAACTAAGAAAACAGAATCAAAACTAAAGATAATCTACATTTAAACAAAAGTTAACCCACTAAACGTGAAACGTTGACACAGGACCTCGGTTTTGGTTGTTTCTTCCAAAGGACAGATAATTGCAGCACAGTCTAACTGATGATCCCAGGATCAGAAGGTGAGCAAAGCTATCTCCTAGTCGATGTAGTCTTCACAAATTCACTGCATCGCCGAATAAGTTACTCGAATATTCATTACTTTAAAAATTTCAATTTAAAACAAGTTCATTACACCTATCAAACATAATGAGAGTATTTCCGATTTTTCAAAAGGTTTTTATTTCAATACTCAGAACTTTTAAATACAGTGTTCCTGTGTTTCACCAAGACAAAAAGATTTCCCTGTCAGTTAAATGGTTTTGACAGTTACTGTTCTTCGTGTCCATTTCTTAATTTGATAATGCACTATAATTTTAAATTTCAAGATGTCTGCAATTATGTAAAAGTTATGAGAATTAATATTGCACATACGACTATAGATGCTAAAAATGACGTGGGTCCATTTGTAAAGGAGCCGAATCGTTACAATTGTTTGACAAAATCGTGCTCCTTAGAGGAAATAATGCCGTTTTACCTTGAAAGAAGGTTTTTCAAAACATACTGTCCGCAAAATGATAGACATTTGTCATGGTGTGTAACTCACGAAATGCACGTGTTGTAAAACTATTGTGTCAACTGGATAGAAAGATATGGCACCAAAGACCTTAACGTCATAATTTGAGATCAAGGTGACGCTTATGACGTCAGCTTATAACCTTATTGTCCAGTCCGATAATCAAGTCATGTTTTTTTCTTTTGTTTATCTTAGTTTGTACCCTGTGCTCATAAATATTGACGCGATACCGGCTTTTTGTATTATATATGTGTGCGCCCAAGTTTGTTCGCACTGACTTTAACTCTCTTACTCTGTACTCTAACTCGTAAGATTTGATATAAGGGACTGTATAAGAGAGTTGACCCACATATTATATTACAAACGATGAGTGTCAGACGGTTTGAAGTTTATTGAGTTAAAAACCAAATACCGTACCAGATTTTTAAGCATTTGTTACATGTATAGTTTTGTCTGACAAATAAAACATAGATGAATCGGTTCTTTTACCGGATTTTTATTAGAATAATTTCTGTTTTGACACGATGAACACGCTAAGACCACCATCTGTGAGATGATTTCGTTTACTATTTTTTCATTTGATATGCTCAGGTCCACGGCAAGCAAAGGAAACGTTTTTAATGTTAGGCTTATCGTTTACGTTTAATTGAATTGATATTATCTACTTCCAATATCTCTTTTGGTTGGCAGGAAAAATTGGAAAAGAATATTCAGGCTAGAAACCGAAACGTATTCCTTAGAAATCAAATTCCCTGTTACAAAGTTAAATGTGTTTGGTAACTATGGTAATTTTATCATGAATCCAAAAGTATTGCAATTTTCCAAATCCCCCACCAGTGTTTAAAACCATCCTAACTCAAATTGTATGTCAAATGCATAACAATTTCGCATTAGTATAAAGACTGGAAACATTGTTCAGGGGTCAGTATAAATGGCATGTGTCGAAGTGGATTTCTATTTTTATGTCATCGATATTAACAAAGAAATGTTTTATCATTAAATATATTGAGCTAGACAGTTAATTTCACTAGTAGAAATAAAGCTAATGTAAAAGCTATCGGGGTGGGTGGGGGTGTTTTCACGAGAATACAAATTGACATATCAACTATATGTATGAATATACAGACACCAATCTATCAACAGGTAGAAGATTCAGGGAGCAATCTACCGATTTGATGACAAGTTTTATCTTGATGATGCAAAAATATGTGCTATTTATTTAAAACATTTATATAGTGAGCAAAATGGGAAAACATGAAACTCGTTCATGGGATAACATAAAATTCGATGGTTTGTACGCAATCGTCTGAAAACGTTAACTAGGAAGTTCAATGGTGCACACAAGAACTCTATGGGATGGATAGAAGAACAACGTTAATTACGGATTGAAAGTGTTTAATTCGAAGGATAACCGATTCCCAGAATTTTTATCGGGTTAAAAACTAAATGAAAATCTACATAACGAAAGTCAACCACATAAAAGGAGTTATACTCGTAGGAAGGTCACGTGAGTGTGTGTTGATTTCAAATTCAGAATCAGAACATTGCTCACCGCAGAGGGGAAAAACGTTGTACATTTATGATCCATAACCCAATTTGATGGAATTTCAAAAGAGGTTTAATGTATGCAGCGTTTGACATGCGTGCAACGAACGAATTTATTTACGGGTCATTATTGAGAACATGTTCCTTCGGGCATACTTCGAAATGCAAAATTGAAAGTGATGAAATAAACAAATATATAATATCTAAATATCATTGATGCAATAGGGGAAATAGAAAACTAGTGAAGTCTTGTAAAATTTATAGCATACATTTAAAAAAAGCTATTTTACGAAGTTTAAGTTGAATTTTAGAAATTTTGAAATTAGGAATCAAAGGAGGGGCCACTCGAACAGTCCCCTTGAGCTTCAGTGAAACTGAAATTTCTCTGAGTTAATTCCGAAACGTTTACAAAATCGTAATCGATTAAAAGAAAATGAACCATATCTTAAACATTGTCTTTTGCGGTTCTCAAGTACTTTACAGGAAGGGCGACGTCGGTATTTATAAATTTATAAATTAAGAGGTTTTATTAATTCATTTTTTCTCTTCCTTTTTTTCTTGATTGACTGATGGAAAATGAATTTCTATTTCAAGCCACCAGTATGATATATAAGAAAAAGTAGTCGGCCAAAATAGTCTAAACATTTTGCAACACGTCGTCCGTGTTTAACTTCCAATTTGTTTGGTTGCATGTATTATTGTTTAATGTCCCATTCAAGAATATTTCATTTATATGGAGACGTCATCGTGTGCTGCTGAAGGGCGTCAAGTATGCCTTTGCTCGACATTTGTGGCCTTGGAGCCGGTAGGGGGTCTTTAACGTGCCAAAACCTACTGTGACACACGGGACTTTGTTTTTTACTGTCTCATCGAAAAACAGGGATGGACAACTGTGCCCTGGCTTCGGCTCGAGTCCTGCACCTCTCGATTCGAAGTGTAACACGCTAACCACCCCAACTTCTAATGTGCATAAAGGATTTAAACCAATACAATTCACGTTTACAATTATATTTATATATATATGAAAGGGTATGTTTATATATATATATATATATATATATATATATATATATATAT
>JACSZP010030106.1:0-10682 GCA_016161895.1 Pinna nobilis
CGTCATAAGTGATAAGTAAAAACTAACAAGACCTTTTCAAATTTAGGCCCATATTTCCATGATGTAGGCATGCACAATCATTGTAATAGGCACATGAAAATAGGTGTGAGTCATGTTAATTAATATTGAAGATATTCTACGCTCTAAAGACTGACAACGAAAAAGTGATTGACACTTTATCGCGCTTGCATTTTAAGAAAATATATTTTTGTGTGTGTTTTTGTGTTTGCAGATTTTTAAAAGACTAGCTGGTTTTCACACGTCTTAGAACAGCAAGTGAGGAATTGTATAATTTCTCTTCCAATCGAGATGGACGAGTCAGAGAAGAAGGCAATATACCATTATAGATATGAACTGAAAAATAAAACAATAGCATCACCGAAAGTACTTAGAAGCCTACATAAAGACGAGGTTATAGACGACAAAGAAAAGATGGACTTACTGGTTTGTAGCCTATTTTTCATTGTTTTTGTTCCCAATTAAAATCAAATCTTTTTCAAAAATAAAGAAAATACAATTGAGGTCGTCAGACACAAACCGGGCGAATAAAAAAAATTGGACATTCTAATTATGTCATATACAGATAACTTTTTATTAGAATCAGTGGATTTTGAGAAAGTATGGTTTATCTCTTCCTAGCAGGAGATATTTGTATCTAGTTCCGCCATACCTTTTACAAAACAAAGTTGAGCTATTTTTTTTTTACTTCTCTTTTAGTTTAGAATTGCGGACAGTAAAGCGAGTTGACAGGTAAAAAAAACTCTTAGATAGAGAGAGGGACCTAGATTGTATATACTCTAATGAGTGCTTTAGTCGGAGAGCTAGGTGGCTTAGCAATAAACAACTCACATAGGGATTCATTGTTGATTGCTTGAAATCGTCACTACCATGAGTTTTATGGTCGATTCGGGGAACTTGTAAAACAATATTGGTCCCCCTTTCAAAGATAATGATTGATATTCTTGAGTGCGACCATTTCTAGTGACTACCTTTTGTTGATCAGATCTAGAATACACGACACTTACTACCTAAAACTGACACGCTACCGAACTCATGGAGTTTCCGTGGAACATTTGCGACGGATGTGGCATGCCAACAGGGGACGCTGACTCCTTCCAGACCGTGGACCCATCCCATTAGGGCTTTTCAGTTGTTATCCACGTTGAGACCGCTATTACTGTTTTGAACAACCGTTGATACTTCTGTAATTTTAAGTTGTAATCCAAAAGATCTTAAGTTCATTTTAATAGAATTCTTACATACATCTAAATTATGCTAAATCGTACAAGATGGGCTAAAATTAGCTTAATTTTTTAAAAATATGTAATGTGCGTGTTCGATTGAAATAGTATTGTTTCTCCATGTACATTGTATCTTTTCCATTCTATTTTTTCCCCCAGAAAACAAGATCATCTTTTGATAAAATGGGTAGTATCCTAGAGGCCGTTAAACAGAAACATGGGGGGGGGGGGGGGGGGGGGGGGNNGGGGTTGGGGTTCTGCAAATTGGCTTAATTTGTTAAAAATATGTAATGTGCTGTTCAATTGAAATAGTTTTGTTTCTCCATGTACTTTTTCCATTCCCTTTTCTTTTTCAGAAAACAAGATCATCTTTTGATAAAATGAGTAGTATCATAGAGGGCGTTGAACAGAAAAAGGGGGGGGGGTTCTGCAAAGTAGCTTAATTTGTTAAAAATATGTAATGTGCGTGTTCAATTGAAATAGTATTGTTTCTCCATGTACTTTTTCCATTCTCTTTTTTTCAGAAAACAAGATCATCTTTTGATAAAATGAGTAGTATCATAGAGGCCGTTAAAAAGAAACAGTGGGGGTTTTCTGCACTTTGCAAGGCTCTCCTGGAAGAGGTGCGCTCAAATAAGTTCATAGTGGACAAACTCGAGACTAAAGTGAAAACAATAAAGAAAGAGCAAACAAAGCATATGAATAAACCGGACAAAAACACAGAACAACCTCAGCAAATTAGCCAACGTTATAAAGAACTACACGAAATAGCACACGGAAGTGAAAGAGAAACAAAAGTAGACCCGAGTCAAGGTGAAATAGACGACCTGGTTGATTATTTCTGGTCTTGTAGAGAGGAACTTACAGATAAACAACCAGATGACAAGAGTTTACTGTGTTTAATTAAGGAACGAAAAGAAGAAAATAAACTTTTAGAAGTTTCTCATCGGGTGTATAAAAACAAAATTTCGGCTCTGAACGATTCCTTATCCAACTCTGAGCGTCTTCGAAAAAGGGCAGAGAGAGAAATGGATGATTTGAGAAAATCGATGAAAGAACAAATTAAAATGGAGGTGAATCACGAGGTGAAAATGAGGCTGATGTCATTGGAGGGCCATGTACCTTACACGCCTTCTACAGGTTCAGATGACGATAGTGTCACCAATAAAAGCGACACTACAGAGATGTTATATGACGATGACCATGAAGATGAAAACGACGAAAACCCGGGATCAGAAGTCCCCTCAAATGGAAACATTAACATTAACGTAAATTCCGCAGCTCAGCTTTTTATCATCTCTACATAAGAACGCAATCATCATTGTATGGTGAATATCAAATTCACTTTGAAATCAATCTGCGTAATGATTTAGTAAATCCAATTAATGTTAGATGGTGTTCTGGAGCACGACAATGTACAGAAATTCCCTTTCGTCGATCTTATCTAGAGCTTTTACCTCAAACATTTAATGTCATGATACTGAACTAGAGAAGTTCAACCAATATTTACGAGTTTACCGTTCTAAAGAGAAGCACTGACCCTTTCCAGGCACATGGCTCCAAGCACGTTGGACATAATTATGTAAATGCTCTCTTGTTCTTTGACAGTTCTTATTCCCCATTTTTCACATTTTATGCAATTTTAATTTGCGAATTTCTGTGTTCTTTTTTAAATTTCAAAATTTAACTTTAGTTGTTGTTGTAATGTTGTTTAACATCACAGTGACACTCAAGAATATTTCACTCATATGGATACGTCATCGTGTGCCGGTGAAGGGTAAACAATTTTACCTATGCTCGGCACTGCTGGCCGTAGGGTTCTGTAACGTGCCAACAACTACTGTGACACGGGACCTCGGTTTTTACTCTCTCATCCGAAAGACAGGGACGGCCAACCGCGGAGTGGCGCTGCGGGAATCGAACCCCGGACCCTTCGATTCGAGGTCGAACACGCTAACCATTCGGCCACGGAAGCCCCTATTTAACTTTAAACAAACTGAAATTTGTGTATTGAACATGTTTTAAGAATATATATAATCTAATTACAAAACAAAGGGGGTTGATAAATGACGTTTATGAAATAAACAAATTTTACCATCTTAACATTAGAAAGGGACAGAAGACCCTATTCATGCATAGAAAAAAAATCCAAAAAAAATCACAGGTTTGATAATGATTCATTGGTACACATGTGTTTCATCCTATTTTGTTAATATCTGTCTGAATATTGTTTGTCACATTGATACAATTGATCTATTTCTTGTTAACACTTCAATAAAGTTATCATATAAATGAGTTAATCCCAGGTATAATTTTCTTAGTTTGTTGGAAACGCTGATTCTTTCGTAATATCAATTTATATTCCGGAATTCAAGGGCCTCATCTTTTCAGATATGCATGACACTCAGGGTTACTGTAGACTGAGAGTTCGTTAATGCACAGACACGTATTTCGAGCTTCGGCTTTGACTTTTACTGTCCAATCAGACGGATGGGAGAAAAGGTGTCACTTCCTGAAACTGGGAACCTGGTTCGACCAGATCTAAAACAAGCTGCTGCTTACTGCTGGCGACTTTTTTTTCTGAATTCGATTAATAAAATCAACGTAGTAAAATTAGGAGATGTGTACGCTTTATATAATCTTTCTTCGAAATTCTGAACTGATGTACATGTATCAATATTCAACCAAAAGTATCGTACCCTGTACAAATGAAATGGCAAATTTTTTAGAGCTAAGAAAATAAGAAAAATGATGATGGGTACAGCAATTAAGATATGCATTACAGGTAAAAATTCACGTGATAAGAATTATGCTCAGAGTCTAAACCAATCAACACCAATTTATCTATCGCACACATACAGTCTAACCTGCCTTAGAGACCCACTGAATTAAAGGAAAACCTGTCTTATGCGACCTTAATAAATGGTTCCCAAGATGGGGTTTTCCCTATTAAAAATCACCTGAATTAAGAGACCATCTGTCATATGTTACCCTTTTTTTGCTCCTTTGATTGGATGGTCTCTTAAAACAGGTTTGAGTGTATATCGATCTAAGTCAAAGGGGTGATGAAATTAATACTATCATTTACCCGGCATACAAAGGATCTGCTTTACATAATACCGGTCATCTGATTAAAAGATACAAGACCAAGAATGATTAAGCAATACCTCGGCATTTAAAATTAAATAGTATTTGACAATATGCCAATTCGTACATGTATCCTAAGCTGTATACCCTGGTTGTGCTAAAATAATGCTTCTAGTAAGAAAACATACAAGAGAAGTGAAAATTAAAAAAATGGCTCACGCGATTAATTCTCTAGTGACGTGCAGCTGCGTGTAAAGAACTCTTAAATATAGACAAATTTGTTACTGTAAATCCGGTTTTATTCGCAAGAATTTTATTTTCGCGTAATTACGCGAGAGCACTTACTCAAGAAAATGAAAGTCTCGCTTAGTATACAAACCCGAAATAATATGCTCAATACAACATAAACTTAGAATACTTAACAAGCAACCACGCGAAAATATAGTGTCGCGAATAATTGCATGGCTACCGATTCGCCAAAATAAAGTTCCGCGAAAATTTCTGGATCTGGATTTACAGTATACACCACATTATATTCAGCCACAGAGAAAGAATCGAATCACGTAATGATATAATGAATGAATCACTGTATTTCTGTTATGGTGCACGCCGGAGTGCCAATTTATAACTTTCCAATTTAGCACTTTGATGTATGAGAGAAATCAAATCTAAGGAAGTTTGAAAAGCAACACGACATTGCCTTTTTCTTCCCTGAATATTGCATAGAAACCTCCAGCGAAGACATTCTCGGTAATCAAGGGATTTCAGGCCATCAGAGCATATACCAATACCTTTGCAAACCGAGGGTATAGCGTTGATCCGGACTATGCACGCGGAATTGCATTTAATCATTTAAAGCAAAATTGAAAAAAAGTACGGAAGGATACCTGAAACCAAAGTCCTCAAATATGACAAATCCAGGATAATGACGGTCTTAACGTGGAAAACTAATGCAAATCCCTGACGGGATGGATCTGAAATACTGGACTTTGAAACAATGAGGTTTGGTTTCATGTAATTTCAATTTCCTCTCTGATTAAAAATACATACTTTATACAAGGACATATTCGCCCCTTTCACCCTCACAGCCAGTAGGCGAATTCAAAACAGGGCCAATCAAAACATTTAATTCATTGAATATAGATATGACGGGACTGGGCGATTTCAAAACGGAGCAAAACTGTTTGCAAGTGCATTAATGCGAAAGTAACGCGGGAAAAAATAACCCTGTATACCATAATTCAATGATCGACAACTCTGGTTTAATTCAAATCCGATATGTAATTTTTTCATGCACATTCTGCCGAATAATCAAACATGAAGTAACTCGGTATTCACTGGACGCTTACACAGGGTTCTCCTGCGCCGCTTCAAAGAATACTGGTCATCATGACGAAGCATGACGCAGCAATATCTCGGAATTTTTAACCTATATAGACTATGACATAGCAAAATCATATCTATTTTTATTTAGTTGCGCTGCAAAATTTATTGTTTGACCCACTCAACTCAAAGTATTGAAATGGCTTGCTTTTCTGTATTGTCTTGTATCAGTCTATTTAGGTTTATAGTTTTCAAAGCGTTAATAGTCTGGATTTTCAATATA
Source organism: Pinna nobilis (assembly GCA_016161895.1). Lineage (NCBI taxonomy): Eukaryota > Metazoa > Mollusca > Bivalvia > Pterioida > Pinnidae > Pinna > Pinna nobilis. The sequence continues at coordinate 5,935 of JACSZP010030106.1, forward strand.
ACTTCTTGTTTGACTGCTACATCAGAATGAGTGTAATAACAGAATCAGAATTCCATTAAAACCAGATTTTAGTTTTGAACGGTTGAAAGAGGCTTAAACAAGGGATGGCTAGTATATCATCAGGGGCCGCCGTGGCCTAGTGGTTAGCGTGTTAGACATCGAATCGAAAGGTACGGGATTTAAGCCCAAGGCACTTCGCGGTTGGCTGTCCCAGTCTTTCAAATGAGACAGAAAAAAACCAATATTCACAGTAGGTATTTGTACGTTAAAGAGCCGTCCATGCTCTACGGTCAGCAGTGCCGAGCATGGGCTAAATTTGTCGCCCTTCACCGCCACACAGTGACGTCTCCATAGGACTGAAAGATTCTTGAATGGGATGTTAAACAACAATACAACAACAACAACTAGCGGAAGACCGCTGGTCCTCCAGGGTACATTTGTAAAAAAATAAGAAGGTGACTGTAGAAGATACCAAGGGGGAATCAATAATTCAAAAAATCCAAAGGCAGATGAAATCATGGCCAAACAAAAAAGAGACAACACAAACAGCTATCAACACAACAAGACGTGTAAAACCGAAAAATAAAGTAACACAAAGCCCCCCCCCCCAAAAAAAAACAGGGGTGAGTTCAGGTGCTCCGTAAGGGTAAGCAATTCCTGCTCCGCGCGCGGCACCTGATTCTTTCCTCCGCGAAAAATCAGCCACCGTATGACTGAGACATTCTCGAATGTGACCTTAAGCAAAAAAGTGCCCCCGTTGGTTAGTGACATCCGTTGCGTGTCCATAGCCCAGTGCTGAGCATTGGTAAAATGTTTCGCCCTGCACCGACACACGGTGACGTCTCTGCATAAGTGAAAAATTTTTGAGTGGCGCGTTAAGCAACAATACAACCAACCACCAAGTAAATTTTGATGGTAAATTTCACATTAGTGTCTCTATTCAGATTCGGTATTTCTTAGACAAATGTTGCAATGGACAGACACACGGATATTGGTTGTTTCAAATATTCGTTTCTGGAGGCTGAGATCTAACAAGAGACAACAAAGCTCGCCGCAAGTTGTACAATTTAGGATGAATGTTCTCTAAAAGTAGGTCAAAATCTAAGGTCAAGGTCGGTAGTTCAACAATCATTGCACTAAATGAAAACCCAAATATTTCCCTGAGTAATCCCCATGTTAAATATATTTTCTGGTTCGAAAGTTATCACTCAGATTAAATTTTTATCCATATATGGATGCCAACGATTGTGTCACTTGACCATGTTCGGCAAACTTTATGCAATGATAGGTATTGAAATTTCAAAACAAGACATTTAAATAGTATGTAAGCTCACACTTTTGTTTTAGTGGTGTTCCTTTTGAATATATAATTAACATATGGAAACCCAGACGGTGATATATATATAGGAATGATATCATACATAATCACTGATATTTAAGCATATCCTTGTGAGAGCTTTACTAGCACAGATCCTTAGATATAAAGTCTAGATAGGGTAATGAATGGTCCTTTCAGTTAAGAAGTCATAAATGTATTGAAAAAGGTACAAAGAAATGATCACCTGAACTGATTGCTAAAAGAGATAATAACTTAATTGAATACCTTAAATACCCCAAACTGATTTTAAAACATACATCAGATACAAAGCAATCAAACGCTTGAACTGCTAAAGAGATAGAATGACACGGTTTAAAATTCAGGTATTGTAATTTATGATCCTATTTCATAATATTGTACAATATTGGATACTTGAAGGATACATTCTCGACTTGTTCACATAATCTTCAGAACATTGATGTAAGTATTACTGAATATAATCTTATTTTCATTGTATCTTTCAGACACGTTTAAGTGTAATTTACAACATTTAAAGATAAAACAGCATAGGAGGCATGCGATTTAGAGGAAAAATTTATATACTTAAAGCTGCAAAAGCTTATTCAATGCAGCGGTTTCAAATGCAGATAAGGCCATTGGTGGCTGCACAGATTATTCGGGTGTATTAGTGTCTAACGTTCCAATCAAGAGTCTTTCACTTACAAGGAGATGTCACCGTATACATTTATTGCCATTGGGCAGTGAGGGCTCTTTAACGTGCCGGCACCTACTGTGACACGGGACCTTGGCTTTTACTGCCTTGACCGGAAGACAGGCTTTGCAGCGGTTGTCGTTGTATTGTTGTTTAACGTCTCAATCAAGAATATTTCACTCATATAGAAACGTCACCGTGTGCCGGTGAAGGGCTTCAAATTTAGCCTTTGTTCGGCACTATTGGACGTAGAGCAGGGAGGGCTCGTTATCGTGCCAACACCTACTGTGACACGGGACCTCGGGTTTTCTGTCTCTCATCCGAAATACAGCAGACTTTGCAGTAAAAACAAGAAGTTCGTGCCGTGTTGAAAAGCGGGGATTTTTTTTTCCTGACCTCCAGATAAGATAGTGATATCGAAATCTCACTGCGTAGTTTGATCAATGACCTAGGCAAATCCAAATGCGTCTTAAGGGATGAATGAGCTAATCGTCTAGTATGACGCCACATCTTAAACTAGAAATACCTCTCATCCTCTGCGTTATTTAGCTCGCAGGAGTTGTGTAATATCTTGTAAGCTTGGAGGACAAAAATATTTCTCATGCATGAGAATAATGGTCAGTAGTAAGCTTATAAGATATAGTTTAGCACAAACGCTTGTCGAAAGATGTGTGTTTCAAGCTATCTTACTAAGGCAAAGGTTTACTGATTGTCCGTTTACCTAATGTCAGATAAAAAAATTATCAAAGTAAACGGAAAAAGTATCAAAGGATATTCGAAAATCCAAGTCCTACAAATATGAATAATATTCCAGAGAGGAATACAAATGCAAATCCCTAACGAGATGGGACCAGGTGCCCGGAAGGAGTCAGCGCCCCCTGTTGGTAGGCCACATCCGTCGCAAATGTTCCACGGAAACCCTGCGAGTTCGGCCAAATGTCTATTTGGTTGAAAAAAGTAATATGCTCTAATCTAGTCTGTAAATGATCATGAGCAATGACAAGCAGGTCTAGCATCACTATTATCATAGAGTAATGACCAGTCAAAAGGACCGGTACACTTTGATCGGAGCCAGTAAAAATTGATTGACATGTGTATTCAAAAGCGTGAAAGTAGGGGGGCTGATTTGAACTCACAAGGCTTTGTTAAAAAATCAAAAACTCAATCTAATTGAAATTCAATCCTTAGTGTTCTTTACACAAAAATCAAATGAAACTTTTATGACAAAAGTAAAAATCCAATGTACTTATTTAAACATGCCCATATTGACGACTGTATTGCCGATTTCAGAATACAGAAGGGGTGAATTAGATTTTGTTTGTTTTGTTTTGCTGTTGTTTAACGTCACACTCAAGAATATTTCACTCATATGGACACGTCACCGTGTGCCGGTGAAGGGCGACAAATTTTGCCTGTGCTCGGCCGTAGAGCAGGGAGGGTTCTTTAACGTGCCAACACCTACTGTGACACGGGACCTCGGTTTTTACTGTCTCATCCGAAAGACAGGGACGGCCAACCGCGGAGTAGCGCTGCAGGAATAGAAACTCGGACCCTTCGATTCGAACCGAACACGCTAACCAATTCCAAATTCAAAAAATCAAAAACAGACAAAACCGTGGCCAAAACAAAAAGCAGACAAAACTACACACAGAAATACACTAATAACTAAAATAGAGTAACATGAACCCCACTTTAACCCGGGGGGGGTTCAGGTGCTCCGGAAGGGTAAGCAAACCCGACCCCACTCGTGGCACCCGTTGTGTCACACATTGTCGAATACGCGAATAAGTCACAATCGGTAATGGCATTTGCCCTCTCACTGATATTTCATCATATCCTCGTGTACACTACATGGTAGCCACAAACCATAGCATGTATTTCTGTAAAGTGTGGCATGGAATCAATTAATGATTTATGCAGATATGACAAAATTTAAATTGATAAATGAAATGGTAGAGAAAACTGTTGAAAAAGATACTACTGACGACACATTGGCAAGAAAGACATTTTATTGAGCACAATCAATATTTAAAGGGGTCGTGGAAAAAAAATTTGTTGTCGCAATACAGCTTTAAAAGGGAAATATCTTCTCAATAAGAAAACTAAAGTAGACCTATTACGAACGGTTTAGATAAAGGTTTACACGATATTGATTTTTGTACATTCTGAAAAAAAGTTCAAACGAAGTACACATGCGATTTTAACACGATCACTGTCGTTCTTTCCCTTGCAGTTACACAAAACCAGTTCACCATGAGTAAATTCGACAGAGATGTCAAGAATAAGGCGACGCCCAGAGGAGTGACGGGGACACTGTCTCATCAGTTCCTACAACCATTTATGGTTGCTTCATTAATGTCGGAGGTAGATCAGAGGCAGATACTAGTAAGTTCCTTCATTTCTACCAGCTATAAAACTACGTTCTGCCATGAAGTACATGTATCATATTATTATTTTTTACTATTTATATTGTTTGGATTGGTGGTTGTATTATTGTTTAACGTCCCACTTAAGAATCCTTTACTTTACCAAGCCGTCACCGGTGCCGGTGAGGTGCCACAAAGGCATATACTTGGCACTTAGGTTCGGGGTTCGAGCTCAACCCACGTCGCGATTGACTGTCCCTAACTTTTGGATGAAAAAGGAAAAGTAAAATCAAATCAATCAGATAAAATTGTTCAAGACATTTGACAAAAGGGTTAAGTAAAATAAAATATA
>JACSZP010030112.1:0-10856 GCA_016161895.1 Pinna nobilis
CTCGATTTACAGGAATTATCTATAGTCCACAAAAGCTGTCTTAAAGATATATAATCGTGTCACAAGGGACAACTATAAGCGAGACGTGCAGTTGGAAAATTATGAAAGCATACTTTTTATCTTAGATGTGGCATATATCTTTTCCGGATTAAGAAGAAAGTGGGCACGATTTTGATCGGAACGTTCATGGCGAATAACATGATGCATATTACAGCCGTTAACCCTTTACTATGCTAGCTTAACTCATGTACAGTGAAGCCTCATTGATCCGAATTATTTTGTGTAGATTATGGCCAATGTTATTTGAAAATTTTGTCCTCAGTAAATTTCGTCCGGAAGACGGAGTGTTCTGTTTATTAGCGTCCGGGTTTATGAGTTTGAGCTGCGGCATAACAATCCCTTGGAAAGACAATTTGAAATTGAAAAACATTTCTATGCATAGACATTATTTCCCGTTTTAATACAGACTCTAATGTTTAATTATCTTATGTTTGCTTGTTGTTTGTGTTGTTATTTGACGTTCATTTCATTAATCTTTCACACACATGCAGATGTAATCGTATGTCGTTGAAGAGCAACAAAGTTGTTTAACGTCCGACTCAAGAAAATTTCACTCATACTGGAGACGTAACCGTATGCCGCTTAACGGCGACAAATTTTGCCTATGATCGGCCTTTATGACCATAAATCAGGGAGGGTTCTTCAACGTGCCAACACCTACTGTGACACGGGACCTCGGATTTCACTGTCTCATTCGAAAGACATGGATGGTCAACCGCAGCGATTCGAACCCCGGACTCTTTAATTCGAAGACAATAACCACTCGGCTACGGTGGCCTTGGCAACAGAGTAAGACTATGATCGGCACCTATGGTCACTAAGCTTTGAGTGTCGTTACCTACTGAGACATATGAGTGAAATATTCTCAATTGGGACGTTAAACAACAATTCAACAACAGCAAGTATAATAAACAATAGTTTCATGCCTCTGCAATGTACGTTCCAGCATTTGACAATAATTTTATAAAGAGTCGTTGAACCGTACGTCCTACCCCTCCTACCGGTCCATGTTCTATATACTCAACATATGAAAATCAGATACCAAGGAAACTGACGTCAGAGGAATCGGGAGGCAATTTTAAAAAGTTGCTGAATACTAGACAAACACGGACCTCTGATAATTAAGAGATGAGACCAGGTGCTGTGGAGGAGTAAGTTTGTCTTGTTGACTGGTCACACCCACCACAAGTCAACAGTCAAACCTCTCAGTACCTTCATCAGTAAAGTGATGCACCACAACTATCTATGCCTCAAAATGGGTACGTGCTTAGGTTGATATCATTTCATTGCATAAAGAGTGTTGAATGATATTACAAAAGTCTTTGCTAATGTATAACATCCAAAACAGTTGGCTGCTTCCAGAAAAAAATGTGTTTTATCAAATTTTCATTCTAAGGCCAGATAAAATATGTTCAGCGACAAGAATGTTTTTCTACTCACAGAAATCAGTTCCGATGGGTCTAACTGATTATGCGCATGCAGTATTCTTCAAACCACGGCGTGATCTGCCTTTAATTTATTTGAACATTTGGTTACACAATTTTCAATCTGTTTTAGATTTTAAAAAAGTCTGGACCTGACAATGCATGAATAAACATGCACTCTAGCAAATTTTAACGGCCCGTTACGCTTGGGGCTCGTTGCATTACTTCTCTGTACGTATCATATTTTGTTATGATTTGGCGCAATTATAACAACCGAGAGTTAAAAACCGTAACAGTATGAATAAGATTTTCCCGTGTGAAATATTGTTTCTGATATAAGTAAATTTTCACAAGTGCGATTCTGTTATGCGATGCATATATGCCTAAGCACTAAAAACCATCGAGGTACCCCTCCTACACTCAGACAAAAGAGTACAAAAAGAGCTTTTGTGTAAAAACTAAGCAAAACAGCAGAGGAAAGATTGCGAAAGATGAAATTAACTCTCAATAACATTCAACGTCAGGGGTTAATTGCGAAAAATGCAGGAATTGGCATGTGACTAAAAATGAAATCGCTATGAAACAAACGTCAAAAAATGCAGCTGAAAAAAACATGGAGGGCAGGTAGTATGATTAAATGACAGAAAATGGAACATCTGCAAGGTACTTTTTTCAAGCAATCACTTAACAACATATTTTGGAAGCACACTTTAACGTCATAGATATGGTTCATCGTCTAATATTACCGGTCACACATTTCACATCTGGATTAATTTGAGTCAAAGTTTGTTCAAAGACTGACATGAGAAAAAAATGAAAGATGCTCAATATTTGAGTCCGTCACTAAAATTGATTTTCGGATATGAATGATAAAAAGCCAAGGAGAAACAAAAACTATCGGTGATACTCGAATATATGTGGTGTGATTTAGATGCACATGCTGAAAAGCATTTAACATTAAAAATGCTTGAATTTAGTTCTACATTGTGGGAAAACAGTCGCGCTAAGTACTGATGAGTTTGAGCTCGAGTTTTTTTTCTTAAATAATTCGTTTATTTATAAAAGATTTATAATTGAAAGTCACTATTGAGAAGCATTTTTTTCGAGTAAAATAAAGGTTTAATGCCATTTTTACAAATTTGTGTGGAAATAAAATACATGAATATGTTTCTATAAGGAATGTTGAATCGCGTATGAAAGAAGCAAATATATTTGTAAATATGGGTTCCCCTTTAAATGTTTAGCTTTAGTTGGAAGAAATTGAAGAATATAAAGTATATTTTTAACCTTATTTTGCAAAGGCATAATAACTGTTGCAGGTAGGTCCTTTTTCTCTGAATAACGCTGGGCCATATTGATCCCTGTTTTTTAGAAATGATGTACAGTGGAACTCACTTATAATAGGCTGAAGACAAAAATAATGTGAAATGCCTTCGATTTCCCGATTTATTCACATAATTACTGTGAATCTGTCTTTCTTCGCGGGAATTTAATTTCGCGATATTGCGCACAAGCACTTACTCGCGAAAATAAATGTATCTCTGAACATTCTTACCTTATATAAACGCGCACTATATCATATACGGTCATTTCCTTTTCCTGCAATGTCGCGAAAATATTCTGTCCTCTTTTGCATTATGACAAGGAAGATTCTAGGGCCAAAGAAATAGTCTGTATCTTACGAACAAAGAACTAGGGATAAGTGGATCTATAGACGGATAGTGTAAAGATGGCATATGCCAAAGGAATGACGGTACGTTAAATTATGACATTTTTTAATTTAATATGTACTTTTTAACAGCATCTTCAGTTTTTGAATGTTTTGTATTCGCCAACATTGACGTTACGGAGAAAGTGCGACACACGTCGACGATTTATGATTATGTCATAAGTCACCAAAACACGGCCAGGTTATCAATGTAAGACAGGAATAAGAATTCAATATGATATCAAAATATAGATGAATTGTCTTATTGTGCACTTTATAAGCTTATTCTTAAATCTGGAAGAAATGCATCGCTGAACTTTGACGTCGTTTAATTATTGATCAGTTATATTTCTATAAGGCCCCTTCCTATTTGACGCCGTCAAATTATGATAAATGGTACTCACCATAAAGCTGTCCAGGAATTTCAGCATTCCATCACGTTTCTCAATGCATTTTCTAAAATTTCTTGCCGCCGGAAGTGACGTAAAACGCAGAAATGGAAACATGAGAAATGGGTAGCTGAAACCTGAGTTGATCACCTTATTAAGGCCGTGATTTAGATCCGTGATGTAAGTCTTAAATTCTCTCCTCCTCTCTTGGTTCTCGCTAATTTTCCCTATTAGCTGAATGAAAATAATAGTGATAACGTTCTGTTCAAATTTAAACTTGCTTTTGTAGATTTAGTTATTGGTATTAGCATAAGCAATCCATTCTAATTGGACTTCCTTTATCAATCACCCTAACCAATAATAATAATAATAATAATAATAATAAAATAATAATAATAGTAATGTTAATAATTATATTATTAATAATAATAATATTAATAATAATAATAATATGATAATAATAATAATAATAATAATAATAATAAAATAATAATAATACTAAAACATAACAATTTTAATAATAATGATTATTAAAAATAATAATAATAAAATAATGATGATGATGATGATGATGATGATGATGATGAGAAGAGGACGAAGAAGGAGAAGACAAAAATAAAAGAACTTCAATAAAAAAAGAATTCAGTTTGGTCGTTCCAGAAGCGAAATTGCAGTAGAGAGTAAATTATCTGTATATTTTATATAGAAAATTCTGAATTGTATTTATACACCTACTCATATGAAAATATTTTGTATGAAGTATGAATATACATGAAGTCATATTAATGAAATGCCGCAGAGATGAAAATCCAATAATTGTATTTGAAATAAAAGTAAAATTTCCCTTGGCATCAAAGATTTTAATTAACGTAGCACAGATAATTTTTGTTCTGCACCTAATGCTTTTAGCCTCTCTGACCTAGTCAATAAAGCAGTATCAAAATAATTGTCATCCTATAACAAAAAGGTAATTTACTGGTACTGTGCCAAATCAGAAATGTTTTTGTCTTAAGCATTCAATAAAGTTGATGCATGTGTTCATGTAACTACATTTTTATCAATCTCAAAAAGACTGATGAGCATTAGAGACATAAATTTAACAATTAGTCTAAGGTTATCTCAATGCCATATCGGTATGTTTAAGTCAACGTCAAGGGTATCAGTTGAAAGACCCTAAACTTGAATCCTAAGAGTCCGAATATCAAAAAAAGAAATTCTGCGATCGGCAATTCTGAAGACACTAACGGAACCCTACCATGTTTATGTATTTATCAAAATAAAGTCAAACCCAGATATATGGAAACTAAAGGAAAATTAATCTTTTTTCAAATAAACTGTGGACAGTTCTCAAAATAGCTGGATTGGTATATTATAAAAAAAAATTAGTCGGGAAATAAAACTCAGGGCAAAGTAAACAGGATTTTAGTGTATCAGGGGTCGGTATAAGAAGGCTCCAATGGATTGGAATAATGTACAAATTACCGAGCACAAATACTACAGTGATGATGTGGTAAATGTTGGTGTGGCGTTGTCGTAAAAAAATCTAATCAAAGATTTGTCTACAACAGTGGAGTCTATGTCACTAGGTGCCAGAGAAAGGGTTCAAAATTTGACACCTTGCGCTTAAGCATCTCAAACTCTTTATCGTGCAGACACCAACTGTCACACGTGACATGTTTCTCAAAAGACCGGATGGTTGTATTTCCGATGAACGTCACATTTAGACACGCGTGGAGCAGGAGTTGCTTACCTTTCCGGAGCACCTGAACTCTCCCCCGGTTTTTAGTGGGGTTCGTGTTATACTATTTTTAGTTCTTAGTGTATTTATGTTTGTAATTTTGTCTCTTTTTTGTTTTGGCCACGATTTTGTGTGTCGTTGACTTATTCCATTTAGAATGCCCCTTGGTATCTTCTATTTCACCCATTGTATACATGTTAGTGAAGGGTGAATGCTTTATAGCAATTGAGCTGCGAGGGTTGTTTAAGGTGCTGACACCTACTGTGACACGGGACCTCGTACTTTACAAACAAAAGTAAAGATAATTAATGATCGAAATGTTTTCATAAATTGATGATTATATTGATGTAATCAATGACGAGGTTCGAAATAAATGTAGGTAACAGTTACGTTTGTACACAAGTGTCTGACCTTGATCAAACACCAAACGTGGCCGTCCTTGATCACACGTGGTCGTCTTCGAACCCACACCACACTCGTTGACGTAGATTCTGTCGGTAAATTATCGATAAAGATATATGCATTGGAGCCTAGTTATAATGAACCCAGATAAATTGATATCCACTTAAATTGAAATTATTTCAATTTCTAAGCCGAATAACTGAATACTTACTCTTTTAAAACGATTATTTAAAAAAATGTGTTTCTTTGAAAGAAAAATTAATTCCCATTTGGTCTCAGTATATCCGGGTAAACTGTATTAACAATGCGTTATACTTATGTTTAGTTGTTGCAGTTGGTCAATGTTGGTGCAGGGCTATATATTTGACCGACATATTTTCGACACTTTTTTCGCGCTGGCCGCTACTGTGACACCCGACCTCGACGCGACCTCGAATGTTCCTAAGATAAAAAAAAACGATCAATTGATAACCGGGATTGTTTTTCATAAATTGGTGATAGCAATGATGTCATCAATGACGAGGTTCGAACTAAATGTAGGTAACACTTAGGTTTGTACTCATCTGGCTGACCTTAATCACATGTTCATGATGTCGCAGTACAATTCCTCGAACACAATTACATGTACTACAGAGGAAGATTTGTAAAGGAGAACCCACTTTAATTGAACTCAGATAACAATTGATTTTGATTTCCCAACTAAATACTTTTTTCACCCAGTTATTTTGAAAACCTCGAATATTAGAGGGAAAATTGTGGGCTTTTAGTACATTCGGGTTCAACTGTATTAATAAAACGTTATACCAATATTAAGTTGCTGAAGTTGGTTATGTTGGTGAAAGGTTTTAATTTTATACATTATATCTGATACTTATGGTAATTGAGTAATTAGGGTTATTAAAAGCCGAAACCTACGGCGACACGTGACCTCGGTCGTGATTAGTATTAATTTTTGCATAAATTGACGATAATAATGCTGCTATTAATTTCGAGGTTCTAACTATCTAGGTAACCGACTAGCTTGAACACATGTGCCTGACCTTATTCACACGGTGTCATGCTTTAGAACACGTGGACGGCCTTCGTTACAGTCCTTTGCCCACATTCTATCGATAAAATTTCAATAAATATAAATATATGTTAATAATCTTTTAAAATATTGTTGAGTTGAAGGAAATAATTAGTAAAGATTATAATTATGGAACAAACAGGTGCATAAACTTGTCGAATGTTAATCTTAAGGAAAGGGTCAGTCACGATCCTTCCATAAGGGCAAGACCAGCATTATCGGTCACGTCTTCCAATTTCCTCTTCCGAGCTTTTTTTTAATGAATTCTATATGTGGATACTTATTTACAAGGAGCTGGTAGGGGATTTCAAAACTTGGTCATTGGTTAGCACGTTGGGCAATTGATAAGGGAAAAATCTTTAACATGCAGACACCTGATGGAAAGGTACAGATAACGAACAGTGATCGATCTCATATTTCCTATAAGGAATGCAAAATAAATAGTTGGGCACATAAAGACTCCTGAACACACCAGAGGTGGGATTAGGTGCCTAGGAAGAGTAAGCATTCCATGTTGACAGGTTACACCCGCCCGCCGTGAGCCTTTACCTTGAATATGGGTTTCTGTTTTTCCATCGGATTGGTTACTTGCTTGTGCTGTTAATTACCGCCACACTCAAGAACTTTTTGCCTATATAGAAACGTCATATTTGAAGGACTAGGAATATAAATTAGGCCTATACACTTTTGACCATTGAACAGAGAGGCTTTTTTTGCATGCCAACTCTATGACACGGGGCCTCGGATTTGAGAAAGATTAGTAGTGATAAATGAATGTGTTGATAATAACAATGGCGTCATCATTAACGAGGTTGGATCTAAATGTAGGTAAACATTTTAGTATGAACACATGTCGTAGACCTTGAACACACGTGCACGGCCTTCAATACACACTACACTATCACTTGATGTACTTAAAACATGAATTCAACAGATTAAGACACCTGGCCTACATATAGACTAACCAATCAAAACCGTTGTAAACACCACATTTCATAACATCTTGGATAATGATCAAGTGAAATCAAAGGGAAATGATTTTTTTCTTTCAGATAAACAGGGTTTTGTAAATAACCGGATTTAACTAGAAATATGGTAATTTAGGCGGCGGGTAATAACATTTTTCAAATTAAGCGGGATTTCGATATACATGTACATGCATCCAAGTTCAATGCTAGTGGACTTCACTGTATTTATTTATTCATTTACATATTTATTTATCTATTTATTGAATCATTTATGTAGTTTTCGTTTGTTTATCTGTGTAATTATTTCCCCCCCTTTTTGTATTTGTAAGATTGTATATGAACGCAATTGTTCATCGAAAAATAGTCTATTCAGTTGGCCTTGACCAACATTCATACTATAGTGTTCATAAGAGTGAAATATTCGTTGAATGAAAGTTAGATACTAACACAACAACAACTATCAATTTTTAACTTATTAGTATCTGTATATTCTACTATCAATACTCACAAGCATTTGCAATGTTCCTAAGACAAAATCATCGACTAGGTCCACGGGATCACAAGTTTTTCCTTTGAAGTCATCAATGACCTTTGTAAGGTTCGACAATGAAATGGACACTTGGTTTGCAATGATCTTCAATCCGTCTCCGTAAGCATGCAGTATCTTATGTAGGAACTTCCGGCGTAAAATCATACGGTCTCCAATAGAAGAGAAGAACACGTCACCATAGTTGCTGTAATACTTGGCCATGAAAGTGACCGGTCTGGCTGCGGTAATGGTTGAAAACGGATCCTGTGTAAACATCTGTCTGATGACGTCAGACGAGTTTATTGAAATCATCCTCCTTCCATACATACTGAATTGAAATATTTCTCCATATTTCTTTGCCCAGTCGTTCAATTTCAAATGCAGGGGTTTTGTTCTCACTTGGAATAAATTCCCAAAGAGAGGATAACCCTTTGGTCCTGGAATAGATCGCCCTTTCTGTGTTTTCGAGTTGTAGATGAAAAACAGAAAAATGCAAATAAAAGCAATCGTTATAGTCATTACATCCACGGTCATTTTGTTATCTGTTTCACCGGTTTTATCTAAAGATATGTGAATAGACACAACGTTTGCTACCTTTCCTCGTACGTCGTCCGTTACCTTCACTCTAGCTTAGATTCTCGTTTTAATGCATCGACCGATAACCTTTTGGGGTTCAGTGTATCATGGTCATTGATATACAGGTAACAGTTATCTTGAGTATAATATAACAGGTCGATTTTATCAAAAGTTTATCAGTTTAATTTCAAGGGGCTAACTTGCCTATAAGAGTGCATCGTCACGGTATGTAGGCATAAACGTCACTTTCTGAACTCTGTACGAAATAGTGCAGAGAGAGAGAGAGAGAGAGAGAGAGAGAGAATACAAGCAAATATGTACACACAGGTATAAGCAGAACAGTCAGGGTGTATGAGGTGATGTCTTTTTTCAAGATACGATGCCATACATTTAAAAGATATTCATCGACAGTTGTGCAATGGTCATATAAATGTTACTCATGGTAAATATGATGAAAAGAAAATAACTGTGTGAAAATTATAATATATAATATCAGCTTGTGGTTTTATTCTTATGGGTCGGTTATTATGAGAGCTTTGTGTCGCATATGCATAACGAGGAACCCTTATCTGAGTGAAATAACTTACCTTAAGCACATGTACATCAATCATTTGGCTTGACAATTTACCTGGGTTGGGTACCATAAAACTTAAAAATTGACTTAAGTCTGAGAATCCAGTCTCTCAGCCAATCAGAATTCAGGATGAGCTTGATTTGAGAATCTTTTCAGACTTAAGTAAATTCACAAGTTTTTTGGTGCCCAGCCCAGGTTTTTCTCTCAAACAGATTTTACAAAGTGACTTCTCATTTTGATGACATAATGGGGACAAGACGGCAAAACGGAAAACTCCTTTTAAATTTTGCTCTAGCAGATTTCTGGGCAGATTTGGAAAATTATATCCGGCAAATCACCCAATCACAAACAGTACGTGTCCTAGAAATAGTTCAAGTTCAATCACGTGCTTCTCATACTTTTGAAATAAGACATGCACTCTAACGTTAGGACATTCATTGATATATCGATGTCGAATTGATACCTTGTTACATTCCAAAGTAGTTTGTTTTGATAAAAGTGCATAACCTACCTGTATAAAGTTTACTTAAAGTTTCTTATTTTGTCTTTTTGTCTTTCTTTCCTTTATCCCTGTCCTTTTTGTTCTATTACTTGCTTTGTATTGTTTTAATGTTAACTTATCTTCTTTAATTAGCCTGCGACCGTAGAAACTATGACCGTACAAAATGCATAATTTGTATTTTAATGAAATTTGCATTTTGATAAAAACTACTCTTCCTAAAAATCGTTAGGTTTTTCACATAGGTTTTGTTACATACATGTAGGTATTGTTCAAGCGGTTTATTTTTTTTGTGTGTGTCAATATGTTTCTTTAAAAATGTTCCTAGAATAAATTTTAAATAATTTAAACTTGTAATTCTTTTTATTAAATCAAGGCAACACAGGTAAACTCTACCTGTACCCCCTTAGAAGACCTCTTAATTGAGTGCGATAATTACAATGTTGTTTTAGCGAGTAGACGTTCGGGGAACACACCGTCAATTTGTATATAAAATAGTCAAATAAGTTAGAGTTAGAAATAGGTAGTCAGAGATAGAAGCCCGACATGAGATAGCGAGTTAGAGACAGGGTTAGAGGTCGGGCAAAGACTTGTGCATGAATCTGTATTTGTACCTGTTAATTACTTGTACATTAAAAAAAAATATAGAAATTGTACACAAGCGAGTTATGAGCTAATTCCCTCAAAAACACCAAGTAACCGCACATCCCAAATAATGGATGTAATGCGTGCAGTTACAGAACCATGAGGGGCCTCCGTGGCCAAGCAGCGCGACTCCACGGTTGGCCGTCCCTGTCTTTCGGATGAGACAATAAAAACCGAGGTCCCGTGTCACAGTAGGTGTTGGCACGTTAAAGAACCCTCCCTGCTATACGGCCAACAGTGCCGAGCACAGGCAAAATTTGTCGCCCTTCACCGGC
>JACSZP010030113.1:9901-21374 GCA_016161895.1 Pinna nobilis
GAAGTGTCTGGATTACTGAAACATAATTATTGTACTAACAAAGGCAATTTGAAAACTTTTATCCTTGAAAATTTCATCTGGAGGGTTAAGTGTCTGGATTATTGGCATCTTGATTCATATTGTATGTGATTCACCTTTGATTAATTATTTAATGACTTGTTAAAGAGTCTTGTCTTACTAAAATTTTGTTTAACTATCTTGAATGAGAGAACGACTCCTTTCTTTTTGCAGAGCTTTGGTGAATGAAAGCATTTACGTAAATTCTTTGATTGGGCTTAAAGCATCTCCAGAGAGAATACAATAAAATTCTTTTTGTCCTTATATCATATTATTCCTTGAAAATTTTGATATATAATGTAAGTTGTTGTACTAATTGACATTATCTCATTGTGACAAACTTCTTCACTGCAGCCTCTGATAACAATGATGATTCAGCAGTATATGACAGTAAAACAGAATCTCCAGCAAACCGCAATACTCAAAAATCTCCAAGTCGCAAATCCCCAGCTGCTGACAAAGACAAATCAGGATCTGGTAGAACACCTTCTAGAGACACACCCACCAGGGGGAGAGGGCGAGGTCGTGGGAGAGGCAGAGGTGGCAGAGGCAGTAAAACCAGAGCAGAATCTGAATCTGAATCACCCTTAATAGGAAGATTAATTGGTAATTGGAAATGTTGTGTAATGAATAGTCAAGTTATTTGTCTAGTTTCGCTTCTCTTTTGATTCTGTCACTTGCAATTCTTACCATGTGAGAGAGTATGCCAGGTTAGTTACAGAAGGCTGGTGGTTGTTACATGGGTTCTTATGTGACAGGGGTCTTGCTCTATCACTTGTGTGACATAAAACAAAACAAAGAGACAAAAGAGTTTCACCCTGTTTTAAATTTGCCCATTCTCATCATAGTTCTAGTCAATGAAATTACCATTTTCAATTTGCTCACTGACACCGAGGGTGAACGGGGCAAAAATTTCCCTGTATACAGTGTTTATGTGGGATATTTCTTGAATATGTTTTCGTTTTCAATAAAAAATGTTCATCGATTGGTGTAAACACTTTACTAATCTTACATATCATCTATGTCATTAGTTGTAAATTTATCATGGTGTTTTCTACAGGTTTTGTCATGTTGACTTTTCTCATAAATGTGCTTAATGCATAGAAATATTCTGTTTCTAACCAGTGAATGTTATTTACAGAGAAAAGAAGATCATCAGACAGCTCACGTACAACAGAATCATCCAGTACATCATCAAAAAACGAAGACAGCAATTCATCTAACCTTCAGCACAGTGGAGTTAATAGACGATCAACAGTGTTATTTGGCAAGAAAATTTCACGTAACAAGAATGACAGCTCAGCACCAAGCAGTCCAAGTACCCCAACTCCAGCAAGCACTCCACCAAGAAAGACAGGGAAACCTGGTCGCCCACCGAAAAATAAGCCTCATCAACAAACAGAGCATGTAGACTCACCACAACCACCTGTTCTAGAACCAATGACCACACCAACTCGGTCGTCTCGCGGGCCTGCTAGCCCTAAAAGTCCTGCAGTCAGAAAAAGGTCTGCGAGTGCTGTAGCCTCACCAGATCGTGAAAGTAGGCCCTCTCCACCAAAACGAACATCATCACTCACCGAACCCTTAGCATCATTTAGCGACCCACCAGACATAACCAACAGAGACAGTTTTAAGGTATATCGCCCAGGACCAGACAATTTGAGAAGCTCATCAGAGTCAGAAAGCTCATCTGTGATAAGTACAAGTGATGACTCATTATCTGACAGCTCTCTAGGAAGCTCTAGTTCTAACAGTAGATCCGGTAAGCTTTATAAGTGACATTAGGTACTGTTCCCGTTCTATTTATTACCTACAGAATGGGCAGTGGGGACTAAATTGAAAGTGAAAGTAAACTCAGCAACTCTGTTTTTCATAGGTTTATTCTGTTAGTACTATTGGCTTCAATATTCATCTTTGAATACTGGAAGAGAGAATTCTGCATCAGTAGTATGTAGTAATTGACTGGTATTTCAACCTTCTGTTGGTGATGGATACATAATTTGATCATTCAAATTTGCATTAGATATTTAGATTAGTATAAAGATGAAATATGCATCTAAAAGTGGTCAATCATCATGAATCCAGGAACCATTCATAGCTACAATATACAGGGACTTAGCACTACAAATAAATATAAGCTCTAGTAGCCTAAGCATTTATCATAATCTTATATTCATTGATATTAATTAACAAATAGATTATCTAATGTAGTTATATGGTTGTGTGGAACTATTAAATTTTTTAAATGCAAAAATATCAGAAGGATTCCAATATGAAGTATTCAAAAGAATAAAAGTGTAAGATTAAGTATGAGTAAAAATATACATGGAGTTTGATTTGTTCATCTGCTCTAGTCTTGAAATTTCCTTTTTGCTTTTGCTTTCCTGCTTGGCTGCTCGCCAAGTTAGTAAGGCAGAATGAAAATAAAAATAAAAAGATTCTCATATATTCATTCCAAATCAAACTTTACTGCTGGTTTAGTTTCCTAAAGTTACACTTGCCCTCTAAGTTGAAGTTTTTCATAAGTAGGTCTACAGCTTTTTGTAAGCTTTCTGCAATTTTCTGGTCCCTAATATCCATCCGTTTATATGGTATAATCCTCCAAGGACCAATGGAAGACTGGATGACCAATATAGGGTTTTGTCTTGTTCTTATTTTCCTTAAAATTGCTTCTGTCTTGTGGTGTTTGGGTTTAATTTTATATTTTTGTTTATCTCACATTGCTTATTCAAGAATATAATCCTATGTCTTCTGTGAAATTCACATGTTAACAGCATCTCTTCATAATTAGAAAAGCTTACAGTATGAATCAATATCATGGACATTGGTTTGTCATATCAGGAAGATTTGTTTTATGTAGATTTATCTAAAATTCTTTAAAATTTTGTTTTATGAAATTTTTTTTCACCAGAGTAGTAATAAATAATACAATATGATAAAGGATATTTTGCCAAAATAGAGATACCCGGTAGTTGTAGAAATTGAGATTCTTTGAGTTTAAATGAATTTATTGAGACAAAATGAAAGTTTAAATCATGTTCTTGGCATCAGTTTTGTGTGTTGACAACAACATTTTTAAAAGTTATATTGATGAATTAATCTTTTATCTACAGTTGAAAATTTGTATAGAACATTAATATACATAAACATGTATATTTTTCATGATGAGAGTTTTCAATTGAAATTAATTTCTTGCACATTTCTAATGGGCTTGATTTTTAGCCTAGTCTTTCAAACATCTTCCATTTTCCAAGCGGTACTTTCCTGTTAAGGCAACTCTAGATTCATTTTAGGGATGTTAAGTCTAATTTGAATTCCATCATAATAGTTTTACTTAGTATGGATGGAATTACAAAGAATTTAATAGACAATTGATAGCTCAC
This sequence comes from Pinna nobilis, assembly GCA_016161895.1. NCBI lineage: Eukaryota > Metazoa > Mollusca > Bivalvia > Pterioida > Pinnidae > Pinna > Pinna nobilis. The sequence continues at coordinate 13,342 of JACSZP010030113.1, forward strand.
ACAGTGGTTTAAATATGTTAATACTAATGAGACTAAAATTATGAATTACTGAAAAAGTATCTGCTGTTTTTGTTAGTAAAGTGATGATAGGGGCAGCTGATAGATCCATAGAAATATTTATTTACATTTTTTTCCATTTCTACCTAGCATTTGATGTTATTTTTGCTTGTATTAATGTATGCATATTGTGTGTCAAATATACACTGGCATGTTTTACTTATGCTTGGTGCGTGCTTTTTTCATGCCTGTTGCTGATGTAGAACTTAATTCAAATGGAATGCCAAAATTATCGGAGGAAGGTACTGAGAGTGACAATTCCAGCTCCCCAGCATCCGCTCATCACGGTAAGCTTTCCCTGTGTTCAGATGTGGGGGTCACGTAGAAATCAAATATATATATTTAGAATCCATTTCAACTTTTTGAAGCTGGAATAGAATACAGTATCTGTAAAAATTGGAATGGCTAAACATTTGAAATGCAAATTTTTAGCAATTTTCATTTTCAATTTTAACAGCGAATTAATTTATGCATATAATCTATATTTTAAAAGTAGATCATATTTTAAACAGTAACTGTGTTGGTACTTGTAATGAGTTAACTCCCTTTATGTTGTTAAATGATTGTTCTGTTTTGCATTCCACACAGCACTGTTACTATTATCTCGCTGTATACCCACTTTCTGAACACTGGTAGTAACAAGGTCAAGGTGGTGTTAAAGTCATTGCACTGCTTTGCACACACTAACTCATTATTAAACATAGTTGGATTTCCTTTTTTTTTTTTTCGTGCAGTTTTGCTATTTATGTTACTATTCCTACAGTTATACTTTATGTTGATTTTTGTGCTAGTATTTTCATTTATTTTCTCAATTACATGTAGTTGGAACTACTTTCCTTTCTGTCCCTGGTCTGGCTCTTTTGTTGACCCTTACAAGTACTCAAGCTAACTAGAATTGTCTTGAATATTGATTTCATCTGCTGGGAATATTTTGTTGTATAGTAAATTTAAATGTTCATCCAGGACCTTTAAGAATGTATGGTTGTTCTTTTTTTGTACACAGACTTTGAAAAGTCATTTCCATAAGTGTATATTGGAAATTGCCTTATTGATGCACTACAGATTAATACTATTTAAACTGACTTTAAGGTGGTTAAAATCCATGCACAGATTTCATGTACTCTAGGGCGTTAGAAAAAAAGTTCAAGATTTTTTTTGTATCCAATTCTTATGAAGAAATTGTACTGTACACGTTTATGACGAAGGTTGTGCTTGTTTGGTCTGAATTGTGCTTAACTTTATTGATGCCCATACAATTACATCTTGAAGATTTTCCAATTTTCCAAAAGAAAATCAAAGATTGAATTAACTTGATAAAATCAATTATCTCTCTCTGTGGAAAATATTGTCTATATATACTTAATAGTAGAGTAGATTGCATGAACGATTGTATCATTACTAACATAATCACATTGATAGAAGTTTGGCCCACTCATTATATCCCCACTTTGACAAAAGCGAGTTGTCTATATGAACCCCCTCATTTTAGCCATCCTTCACTCTCAACTTTCTTCAAACACACAAAAATGAAAATAGTCAATTGAAAATACAATAGGAAGATGATTCATTTTGAATTCATATACATCACTATATTTTCCAGTTCCACTTTTAACTTCCAAAATTTCAATTTCAAAAAACAAATATTATTTATCAGTCCATTCCTGTTTATTTGAATATTCATCATCACTAGGATACTACAGACTACATTGTAGATGAATTAGAGTCAAGTCGAGATATAGACTCTGCATTGTTCAGGAGCACATCAAGATAATTTTTTCTACATGCATAAACACAAATAGATTAATTACAATATATTGTACCTAGTATTTGTAAAATTACTGATTGGTAAAGGGAAAGTTCAACAAACAATTATGGATTTTCATTACATGCATTTGGTGTATTGGGAGCTCTGAACAAGAAGTTCACTACTGTAGGCAGATTTGAGTTAGACTGTTTTGATAAGTTGTTAATTTCCAAAACAACACATTATTTATCAGTCCATTCCTATTTATTTGACTATTCATCATCACTAGAGTACTGCAGACTATATTTAGATGAAATAGAGCCAAGTCGAGATGTAGACTACATACGGTAGTAGATTAGATAAAACAGATTGGAGAATTCACCAAGTGATAATGCTATCATCAGGAAGAACGTCATCAGTATAGCTGTGTGTGTTTGTGGAGAACACATTTGTGCATTGCATGTATACTTAAATTGGATACATTGTTGATTAGAGTCAGTTGGTTTTTACTTACCTCTGGAATGGTTGAACCTGAGTTTGACATTATGTAGAATATTGGGACCTGTCTTGAGAGACCTTACCTGTAACATTGTAAATGTAGTCTTTCACGACAGGTGGTCTGATGACAAAAAGTCTTTCACAACAGGTGCTTTGTCATGACAAAATAAAGTCTTTCACGACAGGTGGTCTCCCAAGACAAGTTCTATTTATAGGATTTCTTAACAAGAATCAGTATTCGTTTTAAGCAGTCTCTGGAGACAGCTTTCATTGTAGAATCAATATACATCTGTCCTTAGAATGTCAGAGAGAGTAATACATACCATGCCATGAATTAATTGGTATTTTCATAGTTCTTATTGTACCTTATAGGACATGAAGTTCCCCGAGCATACATGGAAGTGTACTCATTTGCATCAGGTCTCTATGATATTGATGCAAATATTTTATTGTTTAAGGTATTACACAATTCCTACAATTTTCAAAAAAGAAAAAAAACTTGCTTCTGGAGTTTATTTGGCTCTAGATTCTTACTCTGAATTATGTGTACTGTAAGAACTGTAGAACAGATGACTAGTTAAACCTAATAGGAATTCATTTTGTACACTCTTTCTTTTTGGTATTTTTATATGTGAAATTCCTAAATAAATTTGGGAATTGAGTAATCTTTCTACAGTTGTAACTCACAGGAGAGGAAGAGAATGAAACCATGGACAAAATGTTAATTTCATTTTAAAGATTTTTTGTATTGGATTTGAACATTATTAAAAATTGTTTTTAGAATTATGTGTAATGATACATTGTTCAATCTAAGTTTGAATTGGTATTCAGATATGAACAATATTTTTGCGAAGGTGACCAAGGGCTCTTTAAAAAGATGATATTATTCAGCTGATGTCTCAGTCAAATGCATGTGTATGGCGAATGCATTTGGACTCTAAATTTAAAGCTGCAGTAGTACAATTGTCACAAACATTCCTGGCTATTAACCCTCTTAATTATAAAGAAGAACCAGTGGTAACTGTTCTGTCTCTGTGCTGGTTAGATAATAGATACATAAATGACATCTTGGTGCATGTATAATAGCTGCAGATCTAGTAACGTGTACCTGCATTTGTTTGTGTCTCATACAGCTTCTGTCTATTTGCAGTGTTTTCCTCAGAATCACATCACCAATCGTAACGACGGAAGCTACTACTTCAAAATTTGACACGACCACTTACCTCAATTTTGTCACGTCATTCATCTCAAAGTCACCAACTAAAACTTTGTTCTTTGATAATTTACTTTGGATACAAAATGTTTTAGTTGGCAAAAAATATATATTTATATTTTTATGATATACAAGCTGGTTTAACAAGCTGGCGTTTGTTGTTTTGTTTGATATTTTGGGGAAATCACTGCTGTGCATGCAAAGTTTCATACATCCTGAAAAAAAAAGAAGAAATTGGTGCTTGATCTAATCCAGGGGAAAACAACATTTGCTCACTCGTGCTTACAATATATGTGCTATATAGTTGATGTTGTTTTCACTTGAAGGATTTTCACAGAGCTTTAATGTTGATGGCGTTTGGTGTGTGCTTTGTTTATTACCCTATGTTGCTATATGTTGTTTAGAGTTGTGAAGTTGGTACAGAGTGCTTGCTTGCATTACTACATGTGCTTTTTCTTTGCTGACAGCTTTGAGCACTGATCACCTAGGATGTGGTAACTTCTTGTCTGATACTAACCCTGGCATGGCTAACCACTGTCACTCTAAACTATCTCCTACTCATCAGTCTGCATGTATTGTTGCTCCTGCCGCTGCTGTTCTTCCGCATGTCAAGCTTTTTTGTGAACCAGATTGTATAGAACTATTTATCACAGACAGTGATTTAGATTACAAATCTATGGAATCACAAAATGAAAATTTTGTTCTGGATAAAACTTCTACAAAGAAATTAAAAGCATCAGTTTTATTGAAAAGTGAGAGCAGTTCAAATCAAAGTGACTCCATCGGAAGTTCCAAAATGGATGCACACTCTAGTTATATAAGGCCAAAAAGAACGGGAAAAGAAATGCCAGGAGTTGGATCAAGTGTTAGGTACAGCAAAGATTTGTCTGGTCAAGAGAAAGTAATGCCAAAGAATATAAACAATCTGGAGTGCATTTCTCGTAGTTGTATGAGTAACAAAAATACTGATAAAAATATATCACATACAGAAGCTAAAAATCTGGCCACCATAGGTTATAGCCAGGATCATGTTGGTTCTGTAGCGTCAAAATTCCAAATGGGAATTTCAAACCAAACTGACTATATGACTAACAAAGTTACCTTGTCAGGTGACCAAGTTGAATTATCAGACACTAAGGTTGACCTTGAAAGTTTAACAGGGAACGATGGTACAAATGTCACTCAGTTGACTGTCATATGTGACAGTATGACACACGTCTCCTATACACGTCATGACATTATAAAACGGGAGACTGTAGTCAGGAGGGCCAATACTAGCAGCTATAGAGTAACTCGTCAGAAACGTTGTCCAGGTATATCACTTCTCATTGGGTTCTCTTTTGTTCATTTGGTTGAGTAAGTTGTAATTCCAGTTTTGAAGTCAGTTTTCCTTCTTTGTGTTGTTTCAAGTTGTTTTGAGGTTCACCATTATCATGATTTTTTGTTTTATTTGTTTGGATGATTGAAAATGGATTGTCTGTAAGAATTCAGCAAACAGAATAGATTGTTCTGTTTGTTTTTTTTTTGTCCGATACGTAAGGGCTATTGATCTTTCTCTCTGTCATTGCTAATATTGCAGTATGTACACATTTTAGTTTTGGTATTTAGGGTACCAAAGTACCTATTAAGTGGAAAGCTGATTCATCAGAATTGCATGCATTTCCACATCAAAGCATGATTTAAGTTGACTTTGCCAAAATATTGCAAAGAAAAAGAAATCAAAAGAAAAAACATATCTGCAGCTTTTTTGTCCAACTTGCAATGGACAACTTACGCTAACATCTAATTTTTCATAGATAAACATTTTGTTTTGAAATGTAGGCATAACCGAACTGATGTTGATATTATCACTTTTGAATAACCGCCAATTTCGGTTTAGTAATACAATTAAAATATGTTTTGTTAATCTGAACATTGAACAGTGTATGGTATATGGTTTAGTGCTACCGATGTTTTCCTTACGGACACAGGCTCAGGTTTTATGTTTCTTGTTTGTGTTTTGTTAATATTATTTTTGTTGAAATTTAATTGTTTTTCTTTTTAGTAGCTTTCCCAGTGGCCTACATTTGAATACACTCATTTGTTCTTTCTTTCTTTTTTTTGTATAAAAAAAGTAAAACTCCTATTTCAAACTCTCAAGAAACAATTCTGAAGTGATTTTGTCACATGCTTGTAGAGGTTTTTCTACACAAGTATTTTAGAATATGTATTGCTTCTAGGAGATACACTGCTTTCTAAAGACTTGAGTGGCTGAATTTTACTATTTTAATTATTAGGTTTTCTGTTAACAGTCAAACCCCTCCCCTCTCCATCTTTTCTAGTAACATTGTAACCAGTAATGATTATGTTTGTATGGCTATAACTAAGAGTATGCTGTTACATTTCTCTTATTTACTTAGGGCGTGCTCACCGCAGTGGAAGTTGTGACTCTGAGGACATGATACCACTCGAGCCTCTTGACCTGGTGTGGGCTAAATGCCGCGGCTATCCTTGGTATCCTGCTCTGGTAAGATATTTTATACTTTTGAAGACCTGTAGTAGATAATTTGTCTGAGGACATGTAGACTTTGATCTGTTCAAAAAACGTTATCCTTAGCCTTATCTGTCAAATGGAAAAAGATAATGCTTTCTCTTTTTTTTTTAATAAGAGCAATGTTATTAGTGTTAATGGTAGATTTGTGACATTAACCTAACACAAACATTTTTATCAATTCTTTGATATCTGATTTTGATTTATTCAGTCAACAGATATTCTCTTTTGCCACCATATGGCTTTTGGAACTGTTATGGATATTTATTCCTTTTTTACACCCATAAATCAGTAGGCCCACAGGATGGCTAAGCATTGTAATATTCTGTGTATTACCATGATTTTTTCATTTATTTGCCACTTTTTTAATGTCAATATTAATCAGAATGATTTTTTTTTATTTTTAGATTATAAATCCCAAAATGCCCAAAACTGGATATTTCCACAATGGAGTGCCAATTCCTGTTCCTCCTGACGATGTTCTTGCACTACAGAGGAAATATGATGAACCTGTTTATCTGATCCTGTTCTTTGATACAAAGCGAACATGGTAAGTATCCAGTGATCTTAATTTTTTAGCTTGTTCAGTTTTCATAGATTTTATTTGTAATTTTACTTAGTATGTAGAGTCTGAAAAGTCACTTGGGGGCTACTTTGGCCGAGTGGTTAGCGTGTGCGTCTTCAAATCCAAGGTTCTTGGGTTTGAATCCATGCAGCGCCAGGCTGCTAATACAAACAACGGTATATTGCTGGGTCTGCCAAATGCTCCACAAAGCCTCTTTCCAAACTTTTTGGATGAGAGTTGAGACAGTAAAAACCGATTCCTGTGTCACAGTAGGTGTTGGCACATTAAAGAACCCTGTCAGCTCTGAGGCCTTAAGTGCCTAGCATAGGCAAAATTTGTTGCCTTTCACCAGCACATGATGACGTCTCCTTATAACATAAGTAAAAGTTTCTTGAGTTGGATGTTAAACAACAAGACAACAACCAATGAAGTTAAACAGTTGAACTGTTTGTAGGTTATCTCCCTTTATTCTGTTAGATTTTTAAGGTAAATGTAAACTACTTTATTAACTCACTTTCTTGCTTTTTTAGGCAATGGTTACCACGCAACAAATTGGAACCTTTGGGAGTAGACTCTGGTTTGGACAAAGCAAAATTATTGGAAAATAAAAAACCAAATGTTCGAAAAGCTGTTCAAAAAGCTTACGAGAAAGCAATATTACACCGATGTAGTGTCACAGGGGAGCCAAACCCCTTATCAGGGGATTCAGAAATAGAAGATCAAGAATAAAGAGAATGACACTCACTGTCTTCAAAAACTGACAATGCTTAACAAATGTGTTCATATTATTCATAATGCATCATTTCAACATTGTAGTAAACATTTTCAGAGCATAATTTCATGTTTAAAGTATGGATAGAGTTTATGAGAGTTGTTGAATGGAAAATTTCTTGCCAAAAATCAAATTTCATTGAGATCCACTGAAATTAATAGTTTTGTTTATCTGTTATTTGTTTATCGTATAACATAGAGCATGTCCTAAGTAATAATTAAGTTGCTCCAGGAATTGGGTTTATCTTCAGCTTGTAATTCGAATGGTTGCAGAAACCTTTGCCAGGCATAGAATGATGATATGCAGTCAGAAAAGATTGTAAATTTGACTTTCTTATTCTTTGACACCCCTATGTAGATAATGAGTTGATATCTGAAGATTATATTTTTGCATTATCTTTGGTTAAAAATAGCACCTTTACCTTGAAATGTATTTAAATACATTCTTCACACAATTGAAATTTGCATTTCTATTATTAAGTAGATCTACATATATTTATTACATATATAAACAGCAGAGTTTCTTGTTCTTTTTATTTAGTTTGTACTTAGAAATTCTTACCTTAACCCATGCAAACTTATACTGCAAACTATGAAGAAAAAAATTAGAGATACAAAACTGATTTAACTCAACAGTTAGGGTACTGACTTCTCT
>JACSZP010030114.1:0-15803 GCA_016161895.1 Pinna nobilis
GCCAACCGCGGAGTGGCGCTGCGGGATTCGAACCCCGGACCTCTCGGCTTGAAGTCGAACACGCTAACCACTCGACCACGGAGGCCCCCCGCTATACCTATTAGGCTTCAATATGACAAAGAGTACGCTATACTTATTAGGCTTCGTTGTGGTGTCATATTTAAGTTAAATTAATAATTATGTCAAGTAAGAAAATGGAACTATTGGTTACTCACATTTCTCAATCTTATCTGCATCTATCAGGATGGGTTGACATGTATAGCCATCAACAATATTAGGAACACAGATTCTGTTGTAAGGACAGTCATGATATTGACATTTTCCGGCCACAACCTTCAAAAGATATTACTTGTATTCATTTACATAAAAGCTAGCGAGATAAATTATCTTCCCTTTAAAACGTATATACATATATGTATAAAGCGAATATTTTAATTCCAAGACAAGCTTCAATATTCAAAATGTGTATTTCATGCCATATAGTTTTTAACTAAGGATTACTCCGTTTACCTGAACGAGATATAAAGCTCATCACGAGTGTGACCGGTCAACAGGGAGTGTTTACTCCTCCGAGGCACCTGATCCTAATCTATCTAAGCTGTGTCCAGGGATCCGTTTGCCCAACTCTTTACTTTTGTCTTCCTCATAAGAATAATGAGATCGATCTCTGTTCGTTACCTTACGTTTTAATCTGTGTACTTGCAAAATTTAGCCGTCGTTCCTTCGCGGGAGAGTGCTCGTCCGCAGAGCATAGGTTCAAGAGTTTAAACCTCAATAAGGTTCAGATGGCTATTCAAGATATTTGAATGAGACGGTAAATTTTGTATCAAAGGCACAAGCACGTAAAGGAACCCTCGCTGACATTTGTAACAAATATTGGCCAAAACTTGAAGCCATTCTTTCAAAATGAGTAAATGTACTTTGTACAGGAGGTTATACCAGAGCTTAGGAGAAGAAAGTGGTCGAATCCATGACAGATTTGTAGTCTGAATTTATTTCTCATGGCCCCATATTTGAAACCTTATGACTGAACGATTTTCGAGAGTAAAATAAACCATTACAAACAACAAAATAATTTCCTTCGGATCTCTCACAAACCTGAATATGGTGTAAAGAAAATCAAGGTAATTAAGTGAACAGCGAAACTTACGGACGAATACTGATGTATATCAGTGTAAATGAAGTCACTGTTCCATCGGGTACTATCATGGGTCTCCAAGCGCGTCTTGCAGTTCAAGTTACACCTATGTCGTAATTTGTTATAAGTGATTGATCTACACAATATCCACGAGAAACACAGCTGCATGCACTGATGTTCGGTTCTTATTTTGAACTTTGCTAAAGCGTAGTCAAACAGCTGGAAGCTATCTTGTAGTTCTGATGTCTGGAACCTGAAACATCCTAATACTGTACTAGTAAGAGTATATGCCAAAAAAGCAATCGATATACAAACACCTCTATACATCTCCCTGCTGTCTAACAAAAATTTTCTTCTTTTTAAAAAATATACTTTTGTACAGCAATTTTTATCATCAATATTCTCGCTATGAAGAAAAAAATCCTTATTGATGATAGTAACTTTTCCTTATCGTAAAACATCAAAGCTACAACAATCAATAGCCATTGAAAGTAATAAGGAACAATATTTAGAGAGTAATGGTATTAAATATTTATATATTATCCTTAAAAATACTGATTTTACATCTTATTTAACATCTACAGGAAGCTTTTTACACAACATGCCGCCTAGAACAATAAGACAAATCTGGAAATCAATCCCTACAGCGTCCTGGGAAATCAGAGATTAGTAATTAAAGGGGAAATGTATATGATTTCGAAACACTGAGATGAGGCTTATCATATTCCATCTGGATCATATTCCAGATCGAAGTTTAATCCACTTTATGGAAAATATAACGCGACCACGTATTCTAAGGAATGTCAATAACCGATTATATGTTGTGTTGGGAAACAGTATATAGGTGAAATCAACACAATGAATCAATGATACAATCATATCTTTCATTATTTACCGATAATGTATTTGTATCACTTGGCAAAAATGGTCATTAGAGTGTCGCATACCACTTCCATATAAATGTGCATTTCTTATTTATATCACTTGTTACAAAGGGGCTTCCGTTGTCAATTAGAGCATTGAACCACTTTAAAGTCTGACTTTCAGTCGCACACACTAGCCTCGATAGTACTATGGTTTTATTTTGTCTGTTGAAGTAGGTATGCATTGCTCAATGTTATTGATTAACCATTTCAGTGCGTATTATGACGCCATTTTTTCCTTTATGACATTGCGTTATTAATGTCGCTATACATAAACATAAATATACATTTTAATGACGTATATACTCGTCATACACATTCAGGAAAAATTTAAGTCATGACGGATATATCCGTCGTACGCACTAAAGTGGTTAATGAAGAACGGTAATTTGGTCTCATACAAACCAGAAAATTTCTATTTCAATTACATTGTATCTTCTAATACTCAATACACCTTATACACTGATTTTGTTGTTGCGTTGTTGTTTAACGTCCCACTCAAGAATATTTCACTCAGGGCGACAAATTTTGCCTGTGCTCGGCACTGCTGGCCGTAGAGCAGGGAGGGTTCTTGAATGTGCCAACACCTACTGTGATACGGGACCTCGGTTTTTACTGTCTCATCCGAAAGACAGGGACGGCCAACTGCGGAGTGGCGCAGCGGGAATCGAACCCCGGACCCCTCGGCTGGCCTCGATGTCGAACACGCTAACCACTCGGCCCCACTGATTTTGTCTATGGATTAATCCGTCCTCTGGTGTATCCGGTGGCCCTTGTTTGCACAACTCCTTATTTTGCGTTCCTTTTAAGAATTGTGAGATCGACCGTTGTTCATTACCATTACCTTTTCATCCGCAGAAATAGGACATTTTCTTTGTTAATTTGTAACGTACTATGTATGTATTATTGTTTAACGTCCCACTCAAGAATATTTCACTCATATGGAGATGTCACCGTGTGCCGGTGATGGGCGAAAATGTTTGTCTATGCTCGGCACTGCTGGCTGTAGAGCATGGAGGATTCTCCAACGTCCCAACACCAACTGTGACACGGGACCTCAGTTTTTACTGTCTCATCCGAAAGACAGGGACGGCCAACCACAGGAGTGGATTCGAACCCCACAACCTTCGCTTCGAAGTCGAACACGCTAACCATTCGGCCACGGATGTCCCTGTACCTTATTACATGTAAACTGAAAATCAATGTTGCTATATTGTAATATAGACACCAAGGGGTCCTTTTCACAAAAAAGTCTCAAGATCAAACTCACTCGTAATCGTAAGTTAGTAATTTTCATGACCATATTTTATACATTTTAAGATAAAATTGACCATTTGTTTAACATGAATGATATATATCAGATGATTCTGACTATATTACATTTACTTACATTCTGAATTTGTCAAAAAAACAATAATAAAATTTCATACACCTGAGACTACGAGTGATTTTTATCGTAAGAAAAAAAAGGGCCGCAGATCTATAAAAACAAGTGAAAATCTGACAAGATGAAATATATGGTATTGTTGTTTAGCGTCCCACTCAACAATATTTTTGAGTCAGATTTATCTATGAAATAGCTTTTGAAAAGTAAAATGAAAAGAATCAGTGATTTATACTAGAGTATTACCGATCGATTATCCATTAATACCTGAACGAAAAAAGAGGATATCAGTCAACGTGATTATAAATCCTGTGAAATGGATAGCCATAAAATCGGATTAGCAATCATTGAGTTTGTTAAGAATAAAACAGTGCATTCAGTTCATTTGAAATAATTGAGGTTGTTATCCTGAAAACAGTATTGGCTGATATACCATGAGATGAAAAAAAACCCATTTCATTTGGTTAATTCTTAATTATTGAATTTATTTACAAAATTATACTTTTAAGATTTATTTCCCCATTCTCAATTCCATGTTACCGTTTTAAAGTCTTTGCGATTTCAGGATTGTTTTTACTTAAATAGGGTACAAAAAGATTACAGTAGAATATAAACATGAATTTCTTAAAATGTACCGTTAATGTTTCTAGCACCTGCGACTTGCATTTGGACATTTACATACATTTTACCGAGATGGCAATTTAACAAAGTAGCTGTATGACAATATGACTTTTTATCGTAAACTTTCCGTCTTGTCAGCAACACCCCTTCGCCTGCACAATTATCAAAGATGATCCGAGATGAAAGGGTATGTTTTACGTATGGATATATCTTAGATGAAGAGTAATCGATGAATTTTTGTCACATGAAAACCAGAAATCACTTTTTCTTTAGATTATTTTTTTCAGTCTTAAGTATGGTACGTTACTGCGAATCGAAAGATGCGGGTTCGAGCCGCGTAGCATCACTCCGCGGTTGGCCGTCCCTGTCTTTCGGATGAACAGTAAAAACCGAGGTCCCGTGTCACAGTAGGTTTTGGCACGTTAAAGAACCCTCCCTGCTCTACGGCCAGCAGTGCTGAGCATAGGCAAAAATTGCAGTCCTTCACCGCCACACGGTGACGTCTCCATACGAGTGAAATATTCTTGAGTGGGACTTTGAACAAAAATACCATAACATACGAGTATGCATTTCCCATTCATCTTAGTTTGACTGTTGGAGCAAAGGATATCTCTGGTGGACAAGGCATACTTCCTCCCCCATTGCATTTGGTCAGTGGGCCATGTTTGTTACCACTTGATTGGGACCGCCGTGGCTTAGTGGTTGGCGTGTTCGCCTCGAGACGTTATTTGTATATAAACATACGGTAAAGGACAAACACAGATCCCTGGTAATAATCGGACAGGAGAATAATCAAAATAATTAATATTTGTTTGCCAGTGTTACGCGCCACTTGCAGTGTTGTTCAGTTAAATCGTGGCGATATCAGTTTTATATATAAATGATCTGAGCGGTGAAGTTCTTTGTCGGTTCTGAAATAACTTTCACAAAATGCTTGTTAAGAATTAATATAATCAACAGAATCTCCTTCCCCGTCAACATAAACACTACAGATCTCCCGTTGTGATCATATTATCTTTAAAACCTTAGGCTAACATAAGGGGCTAGGAACAAAGCATGGGATACGTGGGTTCAATGTTCTACAACACAAAAATCCCATTATCGAGCAAATAAAATACACAAACTCAATTCGAACTTTTTATCATTCACTCAATTTATAACAGGAAAAATGAGCGTATCCCAGAATATCGGATCTCTTGTTTCATGTCCCAGCAAGGTATCGTAGTGGAAAATATAATCCTGCATACTCTAGTTCTGAAATCATAAATATAAATGTGATAAAATATAAATGGTACTGTCGTTATTATCCGATAGAATATTACATATAATATAGGATGAACCCACTAACGCATTGTTGCAGTATACACGTTGTTAAGAACATTATACTTAGTAAAACATCTGAAGATTAAACATGAAAGCGCTAATACACAAGTAGAGCTAATTTCTTTATGTATACATAACTGTATCATACACGGATGAAATGATTAAGAAAGGAACCGGGTACCTGTTTACAGTATCACAAAAGAATCTTTCAATCATATTTAAGAAACCGAAATGTATGGTCTTCAAATTCGAACTATGTTTACTGCTAAAGGACTTTTTATCAGTGCGAGGTCTTTGACGTGTCAAAACTTACTGTAACTCGAGGAAGGACCGGTGAATATAGGGAGAGCAAGAGAAGGAACATTGGAGCTCGTGACGAACGTTACTCGGAGAAAGGTATGGTTACAATTGATGAAGAACAAAAAAACAGGTGAAAGAGATCCTCGGAGCTCATGACGAACGGTACTCGTAGAAGGACCGAAATATGGTTTATAACAGTATTAATGCAGGACGAACAGATTCAGGGTCTATTGGAGTTAATCATGAGCTTTACGCGGAAAAGGAACAGACATTGGTGTACGGGCAGTTATTATGCAGGAGGAACGTGACCATCGGAGCTTGTGACGAACGTTGCTCGGAAAAGAATCAAAGAATAGTAATCCAGAGAGAACAAAGACAGGGGACATCGAAGGTCGAGATGGGCATTAATTGGAGAAGGAATATCGTGTACGAAAATAGTTATAATGCAAGAAGGACAGGGGCAATCGGAGTTCCTCCTGGATAAAACCGGGTATGTTTACACAAACAAGCATGATTATTCTACAAAAGCTATTTAAATGGCCGAAAACAAGTAGAAATCACATTAAACACTTCTTTTTTTAATCCCTTATTACAAAAAGACGGTCGCGTGATCCGCACTGTTGACCATATACGGCAATATGTGTCAACTTGAATGAGGTTAATTTATTCTATTTCAACGATACTTTAGCAATCATGCGAGTATGCTTGCTTGTTTACAGGCATAGTTTTTCATCTTTTTAATTACTGCGAACTTGAGGTGAAAAAAATACCTTTTTACTGATCAAAATTACTCCTCATAAATACATACTCTTGTTACATAATTTTCTGAATCTATTTTCTAATAACCGTGGAATTTTTCTGTTCCACAAAATAGGATAAATTGAATGTTTTTTTCTTGTCTGTTTATAAACGTCAGGGGCCTCCGTGGTAAGCGTGTTCGACTGCGAATCGGAAGACCCGGGTTCTCTCATCCGAAATACAGGGACAGTCAACTGTACCGTGGCTCGGACTCGAACATCGGACCTCTCGATTCACGCTCGAAGACGAGGCTCGGACTCGAACATCGGACCTCTCGATTCACGTTCGAAGACGAACACGCTAGGCATTAAGTCACGGCAGTCCCTGCTAGCCTTAATAGACAATTCACACAATTGTTGAAATACTACGTACCACATGAGTCGAGTTTATCCGGTGTACCGAAGCTATCTCCAACCCAGAAGTAAGAAAATGCAAACCCTTCGCCATTTTCTTTCAAATAGGATTCAACTTCCTTCTTGCTTAATCTTTTGTCGTTATTTGAATCCATCGATCGTATCCATTGATTGGCTAACTGTTGCGAGGGAACATTCTTTTTAGTAGATCTCAACTGCAAAACAATGTTTTAGTTCAAATATTTTGTCAAGATTAGCATTTATTCTCAATGACATCACTACGACCTTAATGTGATGAATATTTAGAAATGTTGATCCGTCAAGGCCTTTTATTTATTTAACGACCGACACACTATATTGGTGCCAATCTGAAGTCCCTGCAACCCAAAAAATTAAAGATTTAAATCGTTTCTAATAAAGATTTGATAAAATTTTAAATTGAGAATCTCAATCAGAGATGAGAATCTCAATCACAGATATGACAGATAGTGTGACATATCTAATCTTGGCAAAAGATATAAAGAGAAATTATAAGGTAAATTCAGAGGCATTGCGTCAAAGCAATTGCGTTACATGACTGTCGATGAATTGTTAATGGGCGAAAAGTGTGAAGTTTCTCCCTATATTTGTAATATTTTAACATTCTACATAAAAGAGATGGTTAATCAATCCGCAAATTAACAGCAGTACAAGACAGTATAAAAAAATGATTTTATTACCTTTTTCACCTCTTCCTCACAAGTACCTGTTATTTTCTCAAATGCAATTATTTGTGTAATTACTATTGCTAGTATTACAAACGAAAATAAATGTATCTTGTCCATACCTGAAAAAGACAGCAAACACCAAGAAACAATATAAAATATGAACACAATTATATCTTTGTTCTAATTTTTTTCACATCGTGGCTTAGTTTCGAATTCCGGTCCTCTCTATTCGAAGTTGAACACGCTAACCACTAGGCCAAGGCGGCCCTGCAGGAACGACCACGTGTTCTAACATTATATATATAACTATATCAATGCACAATGAGGGCGCATGAAAAAAAATAGCACAAACCAAATACGTTTAGCATCTTTGACAGAAAATGAAATAAGTAGTAATAATAACCGACAAATACAGTAGTACGATTCTGTAAAAACAGATGTTCACGAAAATCCCATGCAGTCCATTGAGCAAATCTGTTGGTGTTTTAGTGTTGTTTAACGTCCCACTCAAGAATATTTCACTCATATGGAGAAGTCACCGTGTGCCGGTGAAGGGCGACAAATTTTGCCTGTGCTCGGCACTGTTGGCCGTAAAGCAGGGAGGGTTCTTTAACGTGCCAAAACCTTCTGTGACACGGGATCTCAGGTTTACTATCTCATCCGAAAGACGGGGACGGCCAACCACGGAGTGGCGCTGCGGCAATCGAAACCCGGACCCTTCGATTCGAAGTCGAAGACGCTAACCACTCGGCCACGGAGGCCCAGCAAATCTGTAAAATTGTTTTGAGGCTAACAAGACGAGATGGGATTTTGTATCGGCTCCGGACCCGTTTTGTGTTACCAACATTATCTGCCTATGATCACACTGAATAAAGTACATTTTAAGAATATACTCGTACCACATTTAACTATGGAAACTGTAAATGCAATTATACTTGCCCCTACCTGTATCACTTTGCCTCTTCATGCACCTGTATCACAATCACTGTTAAAACAAAGTGTCGTTTTAGTCTGATTTTCGTTTGCAACGCTAAAGATTTCATTGACAGTGAAGCGTTTGTCCAACGGTCATTGATTCAAACCTTTTGCATAGCGGACAAAGGTAAATCAATTCATTTAAAAGTTGACCTTACATTAACCCATGCGCCAGCAGGTGTCTATAACAGACACTTTGAAATGACAAGATGAGCGATTAATAGCTGACCATATGCAATGCGATTAAACTTTGCATCAAAATTCACCCCATTCCATTATCATGCAAGCGTAAATAAATCGTCATTAGACACAAAAAAATAAAATAAAACGGTCGAGAAAAATTCATGAGATTCATGTCTAATTGTTGTTTAATGTACCACTAGAATATTTTAATTATATGGAAACTTCACCAAATGGAGAGAGGGTGACAAATTTTGCCTATATACACATTTAGATCTTACAGTTTATTCCTGATCAAATTCTTATCCGTGTCCGTTTTCACGTATAATCGGTTGTTGTACCTTGTGGAAAAAACAGGACTTCCAAAAGTGTTACCATGCAACATACATGTTAAGAAAAATATGTATATGGTTTATAGTTGGTATATCAACTGTTTCAGAAATAATAAAGGATTTATGTTATAAAGGGGTGAAGAATGATCCGACGGATCCGTGAAGTATCATCACATACCTGGCTCTGCCTTAATAATATTAATCCCTAGAGACCTTGATTGCAATTGG
This sequence comes from Pinna nobilis, assembly GCA_016161895.1. NCBI lineage: Eukaryota > Metazoa > Mollusca > Bivalvia > Pterioida > Pinnidae > Pinna > Pinna nobilis. The sequence goes on from JACSZP010030114.1 coordinate 9,263, forward strand.
CGCATTTGTTCCTCAGAAGCAGCCTAAATTGAGAAATACTTTAATAATTCATATGTGTAAAATGTTTAACTCCAGGGCGGGGCCAAAATATCTCTTAGCCTTCTATTGAATAAATCGGTTGAAATTGGCTAAATGATTTCTAAGAAGTCAAAAATGTTAAGTTAACGCACGACGGACGGGAACGAATTGCAATATTTAACCTTTGTTAACTCAGGTGTCACCTGACAGGTGACCTTAAGATTCGAGCCCTTAAACAGTATTAGGTACTGTGTCCATACCAGTAAAGGATTCACCGAAAAAAAAACTTATGTTAAAGAAAAGCAAAACAAACAAAACAAAGTAATTTACCACACTCTCTATTGTTAGATAACCTGGGAGTTTTCTATTGTTTTTTCTTTGACAAAGAAGGTTCACAAACTTATGTTAGTTTACATCTTCGAATATACAAGCAAGTATGTTTGCAAATCAAAGACCATATGACTCAAGTAAAACCCATGACCGATTTCAGAAGTCAATACTATAAATTAATTTGCAACATGGACAAAAATAAATTAATAGGTTACATTAGCTAAATTAAATTTAAAGTGTTGCTTTTGACAGCATATATTGCTATTAAGCGACATTTGATATTTGCACTGGTAATGCTACCTAGTAGATAAATGTAGTTGTCAAACCACAGCGAAGTCAGATTCAAGTCATCAGCCATGTTGGTAGGTACAAAAATGTATAATGCTATTTCAGAATTCTATTTCATCTATTTTGACTTTCATATTATTTATACAGTACACGTTATTTTTTTTCAGAGAACTACTATAATATCAAGCGTGATTTGTTTAATGGCAATATTACATCGGAATCATGGGGTAAGTTTTGGGTTTGCTTTCATCGACATTTTATTCAGATTTCTTAAATGTAACTAAGTTATTGAAACATCAAGGTGACGGTGTTTCATGTTATATTAGTAAACAATCAACTTTTCTGGTGGAGCTTTAACGTTTCACTTCACCAAGTACTTTGTATTGTTGTTTATCATCTCAAATACAGTCAAATTTTGAAAACTCGAACGTCTTTCTCTCGAAGTTCTCGATATCACGAAGTAAAGCTATGGTCCCGATTTTTTTTCTTTAATAAATTCAGCAAATTTAGTCTCGATCTTTCGATATTGATGTCGGAATTTTCGATCTCTCGAATAAATTTCACAGTCTAAAGCTTAAAAATACCTGTGAAACATCATCTAAATCTTTTGAAATGGAAATTTTCGGCAGAAATTTTAATTATCTTATGTTTATTTAGCAATCAATATAACGACAGAGTTAAATTAGTGCAGTGTATTTACTCAAATTATGAGTGATGAGAACAGTGATCGGAAAAGGGAGTGAATAGAGGGTTTTGGGTCGGCGGAAAAGCTTTCAGCTGGGTAGATATCGTATTTTTGAAACTCGAAGTCTCGAAAACTCAAAGTTTATCAGCGGTCCCGAGCACTTCGAGTTTTCGAGATTCAACTGTATATGGAGACATAACCGTGTGCAGGTGAAGAGCGACAATTGTTTGCCATGTATGCCCGTTGAGTGGGGTTTCTTTTGGCATGCCGACACTTACTGTTACACAGGAACTCTTTTTAAATTGTCCTATCCCAAAGACCGGGGGGATCCAACCGCAGTGGCCTGGATTTGAGCCCGGACCTTTCGATCAGGACCAAGTTGCACAATAATTTAACTCGTAGTTAAATTTAACTATGAACTAACCAATAATTATATTGGTGGTTGTGATAACTCTAAAATATAATTTTTATTAGTAAATTTGTAATTTACCAGATAAACAACCCTGAAATTGAATTAAACCATATAGTAAGCAAATTACAACCTAGAATTTTAACTTGTAGTTAATGGCTAACTACAAGTTAATTTAACAATGCATTGTGTAACTGGGTCCGGATGTCTAACAAGCAGGTCAAGGCGAAACCCGTTTTCTGGTCAGCACACGCTACGCGTAATGCTGTCAGATATTTCTGCCACTGTCTTGGATACTCAAATATTTACTTGAATGAATAACAGGTGCGCATTTTAAATGAATGCCATACATAATAAGTGAAAATTCATTGTAAGTTTTATAATTTTCACCAAAAGGCAACAACGGACAATGACCCTATGATGTTTATTTTCGATGCCAACAAAGACGGCTATGCAACTGCAGAAGAAATCACAAACTTCTACAAAAACACACCGGAGATTACTGTTGACGCTATTTTTCAAGTCGGCGATATAAACAAGGACGACAGTTTGAGTGAATCAGGTTGGCTTATATCTATAACAAATAAATGTACCACTAAACATCACTAGCCTTCATATAGTTTGCATTAATATTTTTAGATATAATCAGCCGAAGGATAAGGCTGGTTCAAATATATGATTTTTATCTGCATCTTATATTGCGTGTAGGGATAAATCTGCCATACCGAATAGTAGTTCTTAATGTAATGGTTGGTTGTATTGTTGTTTAACGTCCCACTCGAGAATATTTCACTCGTATGGAGACATCATCGTCTGCCGGTGAAGGAAGACAAATTTTGCCCATGCTCGGCACTGCTGGCCGTAGAGCAAGAAGGGTTCTTTAACTTGCCAACACCTACTGTGACACGGGGCCTCGGTTTTTACTGTCACATCCGNNCGCTTACCACTCGGCCACGGAGGCTCCGTCATATGTTAAAAAATATCGCCGCTCACACCACTACATTACAGCTTTCAATTTCAGATCAGTTAATATGATTAAAAAATGAATATTGATACTGATATTCTTATCTATGTTGTAATTTTCCAGAGCTAGTTAAAGTGCTGACCGTCAACAAAGAACAAGAGATTAATAACATCATTGTACAGAAAATAAAATCGAAAAGAAACACCACAGATCGGCAGTGAAAACATTTGTGAGCATTCTATTAATGACACAATAAACCAATGAATTTGCATATTCTCTCATTGTTTTCTACATTTTCACTGCATCTTTATCTCTTAAATTGTTAAATGGAAATGAAATATAGCAGTATGCCCAAGTAAAAACACCTGTGGGGTCTCCGTGGCCGATTGAATAGCGTTTTCGACTTCGAATCGAAGGGTCCGGGGTCCGAATCCGCGCAGCGCCACTCAGCGGTTAGTCGTCCCTGTCTTTCGGATGAGACAGTAAAAACCGAGTTTCCGCGTCACAGTAAGTGTTCGAACGTAAAAGAACCCTCCCCGCTCTACGACTAGTAGGACGTTAAACAGCAATACTACCAACAAACGCCCGTATACCGCTGCGTTGATTGTATTATCGTTGTACGTCCCGACAAAAAATATTTCAATCACATGTATATGGAGACGGCACTGTGTGAAGAGCAAGATATTATGGTGATAAATTATCCTTTCGTTAAATCTTCTTTAAATGGAGGGGGGGGGGGGGGGGGGGGCTTCCGTGTCCGAGTGGTTAACGTTTTCGACTTCGAATCGGAAGATCCGGCTTCGAGCCGCGTTCGCTGTTGGTCGTCCCTGTCCTTCGGGTGAGACAGTAAAATCCAAGGTCCCGTGTCACAGTAGATGTTGGCACGTAATGAACCCTCCCTGCTCTACGGCCAGCAGTGCCGAGCATAGGTAAAACGTGTAGCCCTCCACCGGCAAACGGTGACGTCTCCATATGAGTGAAATATTCTTGAGTGGGACGTTAAACAACAATACCCCACCCCCACCTTTAAATTAGGGAAATACAACCAAGCTCGGGGGTTACGTCACTTAACTCATTAACCCTGAAACATGTGGACTTTTTGTAAATCAGTGACTTTGCCAAACCCAAATGTGTCTTAAAGGACAAATGAGTCAATGTCTGCAAAAGTCGGTGATATTCGAACCTTGGTTAAATATAGGCTACAGATGAACACCTTGACCCGGTTTTTATAATATTAGTTGCAACAATAAAGTACCTTATTCAAATTAAAGCGCAGCTTCATAACAATGTTGGCGAAATTGATGACAAAAAAAAAAAAACAAAAAAAAAACAGTCGTTGCTGGTGGATTTTTCAACCCCAATGTACGGATGAAACATTAATCTATCGTGGTTTTCCTGGAACTCCTTTAATGGCTAATGTATTTTTAGTGATCCCTTGAATACTCTTACTTATTGTATACCTATCAATATTCCGAGGTGTGATACTGTTGATATTATAGAGTGTGACCTGACTTTCCGGGTCACCACATTGTGGTTTTCTGAATCCATATCACCCCTCTCTGAAACTGATGAGGTTGTAAACAAAACAGCACTACTTTCCTCATGACAACAACACTGGAATTTACAATGACCAATGAACATAATTCCATATTTGAACAATTGATATTTTTTGCGCAACAATCAGTTGCATTGAACGTGCAGATTCTGAATAACTTTCTTGTGCACAGGTTTATGCACGTTGGAACATAGTTCATGTTCAATTATTTTTCCTCAGATACTTAGTTTGTTAATTTCGTTTTTTTAATGGATGGGTATATAATAATCAATTAAAGCGTAAACTCGTTAAAACAGAAACGGAAACCCCATTGGACACAGAATGAATGTGTTCTTATGGTGACGCCGGTAAATGAAAACAAAATTATCACAAGAGGGAACCTTGGGCCGAATGTCACGTCGACTATGAAAAATGGGAGGTTGTCTCTAGGAGATTCAACGCATCGGAGATTAGGCCTTGAACCACCGCAGAGGTGGAAAAGAAATGACAGACTGTAGTCGTCGTCAAAGTGTGAGATATCGGCCTTCCAAAAAGCCGCCACAAGAACGGGTTAGATATTTCTAAATCATCGCATCAAAATTAAATTTTACAATCAGTAAATCAAGTGGATTAAATATTACGATACAATTTTTCTAACGGAACTAGCCTACTACTGTCAGTAGTCGAGTAGGACCAATCGCTATGGCACTGGGCCTAGGCTAAACAACGGGACACCGAGTCTCAGGTAGGCCTAAATGCAGGTCAACATGCATACTACTGCTAACAAGATCGACACCCTCCGTTGTTCTTCTTCAGATTAGACTGTTGTAACGCCTGCAGGGAGGCATTTATGCTTCTTGGTTCCAATTTATGATCAACACTGTGTAAAGTCTAGCCGCAAGTATTCCCCTTACTTGTTAAAAACTTTTAAGGAATTGTTTTTCCATGATTCGTAAACGCTATTCCTTGTGTAATTTGGTCATTTTTACAAGAGATCCACGGATCTTGCAACTACTGGTAAATTTATATGAATTATGTGTACGACAGGGGGAGCACATATGCCCTCATCCCGTCATGTCAGCAGTATTTCGAATTCCCTTTCTGCTCCAGTAATTGTCGTAAACCATAAGCATACATATAATCAACATCATCTGTGAAATCGTTATTCCATACTATAACTCGTCGTTTCTTAGAAGTCACGTGAACACTTAATTTACCAGTCAGCGATACGTCATGCACACAGATGCGTTCTCTACTTGTTCACTCCACGAGGGAGGACGCCATTTTCATATATGGCAGACAAAACAGAATAATTTTTGGATTTAACGGAGGCTGTTAAAGCGCAGCTGTCCTCGTTTGAAGAAAAAAATGAAGGCAGATTGGCCGATCATCGCAAGGAACCTTTGGATTGTGTTCGGCAACCTATTACGGCTGATTCCTTATCTAAAAGCGAACGTTGTGATCCGCCATGTGGTGCGCAGCCTGACTACTCGTTCCATCGTATTCCCAGTCCCACTTCATCGAGTGCCGCTGGCTGCCGAGACTTGGATTCCCAGGATTCAATACACTGAAGGACTCACTCGCTGGATAGTTACAGTGCAACGAAGAAGGTATTTTACTATTTTGACTTTTCCTACCCCTTCTTCGTTGCAGCCCATTCCCTACTACGAGACGTCTGAAACTGGCCCGTAATTGGGAAATCCACGACCGGTCACTTCTCGGAGCCCTTTTCGTCCATTCAACGCATGCCGTAATTTAAACATGTAATTACCGTAGAGATATTTTTTAATCCATCCGTGAACAAAAACTTAAAAATCCAAACGTTAAACAATGTTTTTCTGAGCGTTGCCACTTCCTATGTTTGCATACGGATGATATTTCAGACTGGAAATACGTTGTTTTAGGATTACCATGTGATATTAATATTTTTGTATTGAATGTACACAAGAATAACTATACTCTGTTTCGCCAAAACCGTTCACGGATAGAGCACATAACGGCGTAAATCTCCTCGAAAAACACGTCAAATACCCCAATCTGTTTTTTTAAACGACAATTATAAAAGTTGTTGTAATTCAAAATTCTGCGAACATTATTTCATCATCTGCACTAGACAGTCAGCGGAGCCTAGAGACAAAGCTATTTAAAGGCTGTTTGGGGTATTTGACGTGTTTTTCGAGGAGATTTACACCGTTATGTGCTCTATCCGTGAACAGTTTTGGCGAAACAGAGTATAGGCCACGGACAACCGAAAAAAAAGAAAAGAACGGGGAAAAAAGCAAAAACCAAAAAAAAAAAAAAAACCCAAAATTG
>JACSZP010030122.1:0-19039 GCA_016161895.1 Pinna nobilis
TAACGCTTTACTATATAATTGGTCTGTATTAAGTGACCCTGTCTTATGTGACCATTCTCAAGTCGACCGCCCATAACGTTTTACTATATAATTGGTCTATATTAAGTGACTCCCTGTCTTATGTGACCATCATTAATTAGGAAGTCACATAAGACAGTCTCAACTGTATGCTATAACTTGCACCGTCACTGTATAACAGTTACTCAAAGACAATTATTCAGTTGAATGAAAGTCTATCACAGCCTTATCTATAAAATGCATCATAATAGGAAAATATGGAAGTCAGTTAAATATTTTAAAACTCTTGTTGAATAGTTTAAAGCTAGAGCTATTTTTCTTTGTTGGGCCTTTATCGTCTTTCCTCTCCGTGGACACTCTTGGGGATTTTGGTCTTCCACGCTGAGCTGCGTGGAACTTTTCCTCTGATATAAAAAGTGGCTGAAAGTTCAAATGTCGATCTCCCTTTTCACGTTGAATCTCATGAAATAGTCCATGGAATACATCTTCCACGTATTCAAATTCTTCCGCAGCTGTTGTCTCGAAAAATAGACATTCAAATTCCTGTGCTAAACTGTTACCCTCCGCTTTACTTATTTGTCTGGAAAATAAAAATCATAGACACCATAGTATAATGTACTCAAGAAATTCAGAAGAGAATATATAATGTGACTTGCTTTGGGTAAATAGATCATCATGCTTCCCAACAACTAGAACAATAAATTGTTTATTAAGGTCTAACCTGTGTTAAGGATAAAAGGGTCACATATGATAGGTGGTCTCTGAATTCAGGTTCATTATATAGGGAAAAACACGTTTTGGGAACCAGACATTTAAGTCACATTAGATAGATGATCCTTTAATTCAGTGAGTCACTAAGGTAGGTTAGACTGTTTACCGAAATACCAAATCATTTCACAATCTTCATTTCATTGGAATAAGCTGCAGAGATTATCGCATGAAGGATATACAATGTGCTCGAGGGAGATATGACACACCCGAGGGAGACATGAAGTATTGTCTCCCTGACATGTGACGATTCTTAACCAAATCCCTAATTGTTTTATCACCGAGGTTTTATAAAATATATATGTATATACAAATCCGGTACCTAAACGGACCTCTGAAATTCTAGAGAAAGGGTAAGATGGCAAGCAGGAATAAGCATCTCCTGTCACACCAACTGTGAGTTCACAATCCAAATTAAACTTAAATACATGTAGATAGGAGAAGAATGAACCCCCGTCAAAATCGCTACAGGCGACTCAACAAATATCATAACGTTGTATAACTGCGCAATGACACAACATACCGACGGCTTACTGGTGTATTTCTGGAGCCATGGAACAAGTTAGTATGAATGAAAATCTCGCAGAAAAATGGATATACAACGGTGAAAAGAGCGTTTTGGATTGAGATTATTTTTGTCATGATACTGTTTAAAATGTCGGATGTTCTGATTTAAACTTACGCTAAAGTCGGTTGACCATTCAAATATACATGAGCTTATAAGTAAATTAAGAAATTATTATGAGATGGGAAAAACATGAAACAATGGTCTAATCTGTTGTAAGCTGTAGCTTTAAATAATTCAACATTAACTTCTCTTCTAGAGTTAAGAAATATAAAGAATATCATGAAATCATATGCAAGGCACATATGATGGAATTTATATTTCAACAAATACATGTACAGAATTTATGTTTGTTTATAACGAAAAGAGAGCAATTCTTTCAATTCTTTAAAGAATAAAAGAGAGGAGTCCATCCCATCACATACAACGTGATCATTACATTTTATATTGATAATCTGACGTCATACAAAGTCTGCTGCCAGACCAGATACTAAGCCTGTACATGTATTTGTCTTAAACACAACAACAGTTAAATGAGCATAACGAAGAGAAATTTAGAATTAATAACAACAATAAGAAAAGATTGGACCACCATCGTTGGCGATTGAACTTCAATAGTTATGAGTATTAAACTACTATTAAATTTCAATCACTCATTATCGTTATCAATTGCAAGTCTCACAGACTTTATTTTGGCAAACAATTATTTACAATTACGCGATTACACGAATAGTGCGTTGGTTCCTCCGATGAGAAATATGCTGCAATTTAATTGGAATGTGCTTTATTGCTCTTTTATTATCAAAATATAGCTTTAGCATTTTAATGCAAAATGAAATGTTGATTCAAATTCTTCCAAGTTTGTAAGATAAGCTAGACCTACTCCAAACTAATGCTAGTTGATTAGATGACACAATTATTGGCAGTATTTATTATGAGCATATATAATATTCATTCAAAACGTCACAACGCACAATGGAATCTTATACATGTAACATCAGTTATTTTACATTACTGGGGATCGGTGAATGAAATGCCATTGTGCATTTAGCCTTAGGACTCTTGCCAATAACTTCTGTAAAAGTAATTAAAGCAAAAATTATAAAAATGTTTGATGTTGTTAAACACTTAATTACTTATCAATCTTACTTATCTGATAAATTTAACTACAGAAAACAGTAAACAGTTGCCAAGGAAGTTGGCAACACAAAAAAGTGCACTTCTAGTTTTTTCTCCCAAAGAGATTTGAAATGTCAGGGAATTCAGCTGCACCGTAGCTTCTTGTCTCGCTTTCTTTCTTTCATTTAGATTTTAACTAAAATCCGTATAAACATATCCGTCTGCGTCTTCTATTACCGGGACTTATCCATCCTATAGGGATATACATGTAGTTTCTTTCAGAATAGTTATACCTTTTCTTATTCTTTTTTTTCAAATTCTTCTAAGCTTCAAATGATGAATTTGAAATTCGTCAGCATTTTATATTTTGTTCTATTTATGAATCTACTGTGACATGCCAAAACGGACTCAACTTTTGGTTTTTCGACATATTTTTCATATTAAACAGCATATTTTTGCAAAAAGTCAATTCAATTTCAATTTCAATCAAACATTCGCCATTGGCCATTCATGTTATGATATTTCTTTAATTTATACATGTAAGTATATGATTGACTGGCGTATATAATTTCTGCTTAAATTGCGGAATCTTGCAAATAGAATTTTGACCACTTTAAGGAAATATACAATGCTACTCAGATATTTTCTGCTTCGTGGTATAATTTTGTCAACATTTGTTTTATATAAATCGGTTTCCTTGAATCTATTGAAGAATTGTGAATTTATATGAAATGTATTGGGAAGATTTAAAGAGTTGCACCAATTTCGACACATTACTTTTTAAAGTGCATTGGAATTTGGGAGGATTTGATGCACAATAGGAATTCAAGATACAAACCTATATCGTTCGAGGTCGATTTTGTTGCCTACAACGGCAACAGGACACTCTTTTGTGTTTGTTTTAAGGTATTGTGTCACAGACTCCAGGTACTGTCTGCTCCTGTCAAAGCTCTGGCGACTTGTTATACTGTAAACAATCATGTAGCCATCCGCCCAGCGGAGGTATCTCATTGGATCACTATCTTCCTGTGAACAAAGTAGAGAAAGCTTATGTTTAACAATACTTCTTTACAAAGTAAAGACAAAACTTACAATAGAGTCTCGCCTTTGAGTTAGTCTGAGTCACATATTCAAACTTCCTGATCAGCAAGGCGATGGCTTTAGACCTTTCTTTTTCCGATAATGATTCCTAGACTGAGTAATGAGTCTCGATTTACATGTATTTAAAGCGAGGGTTAGGTTTTGATACGTAGTTTCAAGATGCAAAAGATCCAAGTACCTTGTAATTCTGTTTTCCAAGAACGAAGAACATTTTAAGATATTAAGAAATTACAATGTTGATGCCATGAAGCGATCTTCGGTAATATTGTGTATAATAATATGGTATGGTATTGTTGTTTAACGTCCCACTCAAGAATATTTCACTCATATGGAGACGTGACCGTGTGCCATTGAAGGGATACACATTTTGCCTATGCTCGGCACTGCTGGCCGTAGAGCAGGGAGGGTTCTTTAACGTACCAACACCTACTGTGACACAGGGCCTCGGTTTTACTATCTCATCCGAAGGACAGGGACGGCCAACCGCAGAGTGGCGCTGACGCGGCTCGAACACGGATCTTCCGATTCGCAGTCGTACACGCTAACCACTCGGCCACGGAGGCCCCTGTAATATTATATAAAGCAACACTATATCATAAAGATTCTGTCTTATCCTTCATTTCAAGATGGAATACGGTAGATGTCAGAGTAGGTTAACGCTATACATGGATTTGACAAAGAAAGCTGTAACTAAACATAACTCAGTATAATACTACGAGTACTATAATAATATGAGTACTCAAAAAATATTGACAGTAAATTGATGAGCATGTAATATAGCATATTACAGTATAGCAGTATATGTACCGTTATATGGTTCAAACGTGGCATAAAAGAGCAAGCAAGATAAAGAGTACAACCTCAATGACGTGAGTTATTTTACCTCAATGGACAAATTACATCATTCGGAATTTTTCTATTAGATTAGAAATCATTTAGTTGCTAAGTTAAAGTGATTGTGTTGTAATAAGATAGATACCTTATCAAACGTATCCATGATATGGACACACATCTCCTGTCCATCGATATCCTCGTGTTTAGTGTATGTATCCTCTGTAAGGAAACAGCGTAAGATCAAATCAACAACAGGATTGGGGGTGATTCGTATGTGCATTATAATGTCATTGGTTAAAATCCTTTGCGTTTTATGATTTTATTTCCAGCAAGCGTATGTTGAACCATGTGATGTTGATAACAAAGGGGTAATAACAAGCAACAACATAATAATAAAAGAAAAAAAAACAGAAAAAGAACATGGTTTACATTAATGGTATGTAAGTAAAAATGATGGTGTCGACGACGATGATGACGATGATGATGATCATGATGGTGATGATGACGACGACAATAACAATAATGTTGACGATCATATGATTACAAGGATGATGATAACGACAATAAAGAAAGTATTTCAAGTGTAATAAGAATGACGAGTGATTAAACTTGAGCAGTTCAGGGATTAAGAACAACAACATTTTGATCCATTTGTTCATTGTTCCAGTAGCTGATAAGATATTTATCGATTCAAAATTATGACAATTTTCATGTTTCTTTGGTTTGTTTTCTGTCATGTGCATTTCGTTAGCTATCTCAGAACAATTCCCCTTCCCGCGATATTACGTGATGTATATCTGGGTCAGGTGTGTTTTCATTTTCACACAGCATAGTTATGTAGATGTTACATTCATCACGCTGATTGTTTCTGTTAATTGCATTAGTATCACCTCTCTATAATTCAAGAATATGGATAACTCCAGCGTGAGTGTAGTTTTAGGTATGTCATTATAGCTAGGGTCACAATTGTGTGCTATCCTACATAGTCTAGATAAGTCATTTACGGCATAATAACCTTTTTCTAAAAAGAATTTCTCCACAGAATTCCTTTTACCATAATTAAACTAGCCCGATGTGGCGGATTACCCCTGTGACTAATTCTCAGTTCAAAAAGATGTCTGTTACGAAAAATATTTAGAAACAAGTTTGCCCAAGCACCTGGTCTCATCCCGTTTGGAATTTGTAAATATTTCCTCATTATGATGCACTTATGATAAACTTGTACGAATTAGGACATGGTGTTGAATGTATCTTTTTAATTTATTGTGCACAAAAAAAACTAATTAAAAGGTGAGAGATGATGTTTGGGTTCTTCAGTCGTCGCAATTGAAGGCAAGACGATGCAAGGAGATGTCCTTTTGACCAAGATGATGGAACATTAGATCAAATGGAGGCGTCCAGATCTAAGGCAGTGGAAGATAGTAGTGTAGGTAGATAGTTATATACCGTGATACCCCAAGAAAAATTGAGTTCACTGAAAAGATAAACCTATACAATTAAATCTGTGTAATAAACCCGCTGATGACGTATCAACTTTATTGTTCAATTTTGTAACTAGATACAATTCAAGTATTGAGTTTTAGAAAATGAGGCATTTAAGATTTATCTTACTAAGGAACCAGATATATAAAATCACCATAAAGTCTTTAGATAACTGAGTGGAATAATAAACAACTATTCAACAACACCAACACCAACACCAACAACAAAAACAACACCAATAGGGTCTCGATATCTATTAAATCCTTGACAGAATAATGTTGTTTTTCTTACCAGATATGAAGTAGGACATGTCGCTAGTTATTTTGTCTGACAAAAGTAACAATTTGTTACAAAAACTGGCGAAAAATCAGAAGCAATGATCAAATCCAATAAATCTTTACATTGCTGTTATTGCTGGGTAATTTATAATGACGAGGTTTGACATTATAGTATGTTGTAAACCGGGAAATATCTGGACGATTCCCAACATGTTCCGACATCAAAGATCCTGATAATACATTGGTAATGTACTGATTATCACCGCATCCCGTTGGTGGAGACAGCCGAGCAGAAGATGTGTGCAATAGCTGTCAAATTGTACATTTACTCTCAATATATCGTAGCTTAGCATTGCCATTATCAGCTAAATCAATTACATATTTCACATTGTATGTGCTGTGCCTAATACTACCGCTGGGACATGTTAAGTCAATCATTGTTTTATAAACAGTTTGTATACTACAAGAACAGACTTGAATGACGCATCGGATTCAGGGACCTGAATTATTCATTTTAACACAAGTTATTTCTAAAAGACGTAAGAACCATAGCCTAAGATATCTTTCAACAAACCTCTGAGTGGAAACAAGTATCTAGTTTACTTCCAGAAGGTCAATGTACATATACACACATTTAAAAGCAGCAACACGGCTTGATAAAAGGTAAAGATAGGAACAGAGCTGGGAAGAAGCGCCCACATTTATACTTTTTGTTTACATTAAATCTGTTTACATTAAATGTGAAATACGCAATTTATAGTTCTTCTGTATTCATTTTATGTATAGCCGATGTAATTTCGCTTGCGATGTATAGTTACCAGAAACTTAGTACAGACGATTGCTCATTGGTGCCAAAGTTGGCACAAGTTAAGCTACTCTCAGATCGGAACATAAATTAACTTCCGCTTCCTGTCTCACTATGTATAATGTTGCTATATTTATGCACATCATGACGCTGCTGCTATGTCTATACTCCTTAGACATATGACCTTTGACACGATGAATGACGTATTTACTTAAAATAATGACGTCCCTGTTTAACGCAAGGCGCCTTGTGCTTGGCAAGAGTCGACATAAACCAAATATCAGAAATAGTTATGGCATGAAATATTGAAAAAGAAATACATTTCTCATTTCTTTAAATACGAAAGTGCTTACAAAAACTGATTTGATTGAATGCAATGTAGCACCTCAAATTGCGATATTCCAAATTTATTTTCCCAAATGGATATTTGGAAAAACAAGCACGGTACATGATGCATATAGTGCCATCGCAAACGAAAAAAAATCTGGTATGAAAAAATATAAACTTAAAGAAAACACAACAAAACATGTCTCCTTATCTCTTCCTGTGGTGTGCTAAGCGTCGAACACTTTATAATATGTACACTGTCTGATAAGACGAAAAGTAATGTTAAAGCCATAAACCGGAAGTGCTTCTGGAGAATTACGATGCCGCGACTACAGGAGGAAGGTGTTCAAATTTCCGAACTTTAATTGAAAACGTCAGTCGATTTCATAATGATAAGGTTTCTCACATAACATAATAAATTTTATCTAAACGTTTGACTTCGTAATAGAAACTAAGGTAAGCCAAACATTGGTGATTCTAAGACAGTACATAAATTTTAATGTTTTTTAGTTTAATTAATTAACTAGTTAGTTTTAATGTTTTTTACCATTAAATAATGATACAAAGTGAATTGTAATTTTTAGCTTGCAATTGTAATTACACATGTATATGGACATACTTCATTGGAGACCTAATGCATTATGAAGCTGTTTTACTTGAGGTCGTTATTTTTAATGTGGATCCATTATAGGAAGCATTGACGCATGGATCGTCGAATCGACAGCACTCCGAATTAAGTTCTCTAACATTCATCATCAATATTTTGACAAGAATATACAAGTTTTTCTTTTGCAACCTAAGCTGTTTTTTATCGTATATCACAATATATATCACAGTCAGAGCTTATGTCCAGACGTTGGTAAGATTTTGCTTCCTAAGGCTACATCTTAAGTCACATATCACATTTATTACCATAGTCACAGTCTATGACAAGACGTTGGTCAGAGTTTGTTCCGCCAGGTCAAGCTTTTCGTTACTTATCATATCAATGGTCATAGTCAGAGGATTATGCCCGGATGTTGTTATGATTTTTCTAAAAAAAAGACTGGGTCTTTCGCCACAAATTAAATCTATCATCATAGTCAGAGCCTATGTTCAGACATTGGTGAGATTTGACTTTCTAGGGCCGAGTCTTTAGACACATATTACATTCACTACCTCAGTAAGAGCATTATGCCCGAATGTTAAGATTTTGCTACCTATCACGGGGGTTTTCGTCACACATTGCATTCATTATCACAGACTCAGAGTCTATGTCCAGGTGTTGTTCAGATATACAGTTTTTCAGGTTCTTCCATCTTCATCATCTATCACGCGCATTATCACACCTGAATTACCATTCTTGGATGTTATTTATATATACTTACCTATCTCGGGGTCCACCATCATATATTATGTGTATTATCATATTTATAGTACTATGTCCGGATGTTGTTCAGATTTACTTACCTATTTCGGGATCGTATTCCATGATAAATCTCTTTGTAATATACTTGACTGTCAGCGCTGAAAAAAATAAAGTAGATTTATTACATACTAATTACATTTTGACTATAAATAGCACAGATGTATGTAATAAAAAACACCTGCTTTTTGATATTTTGTTATACAAGTTTGTGTTGTTGAAATTTTCCTAAACTTTCAAGTTAGTATATCATTGAGAACATTGTATTTGATGAATTTAGATTTTCTTTCATAATTCTGAAATTTGGCCTTGACATCAGGAATAAACTGAAAATCAAAACTGGTGTTCAGAGTAGAACTCAATTCATTTTTTGTCAATGCGCACATTCAGGTGTAGATTTGTATCTATATCTATCCAGTGACTGAATCGTCTGTTCCGTAGTCTTTATCAAGTGTGATTAGATACAACCTAATGAATTTTCAGCATCAGGATTGTCTCGATACATGATTTCGTTTAACATTATTAGAGATATTTTTAATTGAATAGATTTTTAAACCTTTGGCAAGTTGAGGAAGAACAAAGTTCATTAAAAGTTATTTTAGCTTTGGATATGTTAAAAATAATTTTTGTGAATGTTCTATTTAAGCATTTTAATTTTTTAACTTTCACTTTTGGAAAAATGGGGAAAATGAATTGAATATTTATATTGGTTGATTGTATTGTTTTCTAACGTCCCACTCAAGAATAATTCATTTATGAAGACGTCACCGTTTGTCTGTGAAGGATGACAAATTTTACCCATGCTCGGCGCCTGTGACCGTAGAGTAGGGAGGGTTCCTTAACGCCTCGGCGCCTAATGTGACAGATTTTTTTTCGGTTTTTACTGTCTCATTCGAAAGACAAGGACAGTTTGGTTTGGCTCGTATTCAAACCCACAACCTCTCTATCAGACGACGAACACGCTAATCACTACAGTACGGCGGCCCTGAATATCTAGAGGGACGTAAAATTCAAATCAGAAATCAATTTCGAGGGTATGATTAGACACTCTGTAGGCAAAGTTAGGAAGATGTTATGTTCATTAGCGAAAGTAGTGAAAATACTAAAATGTGTTGTTTCTGAGTCAGACACGAAATACAATAAGAAAAAGAATTAGTCTTTAGGTGAATGCATCTTATTTCGCTTAACTACTTTATTTTATCACAAGGTTATCTTAGAACATAAATCTGCCATTAAAATATTTTGGATAATATATAATAAATCACTAGTATATCCTTAAACATAAGAAACCGATCAATAAAACATCATAGTTCTATGATAAGATAAAGCAGCACTTTGCAATTTTGTTCTAGACCAGTTTGTAAATGAAAATATCATTCTGTAGAATCACCTGTATTTTCACTGACACGAAAGTCAATGGTTATGATGGTTAGTAATTACATATTGCAGCATTTTGTGGTTAAACGTCAATTAAATCATGTCATTTGTACATTATTCAAAATCTGAATTTCAAGACACAAATATAACCATATGCTCTTCCCCTGTACAATGTATAAATTGCTTGCACATCTTGAAATAATTTTGCCGTTTCTATACTGTTTGGTACAACGGGAAATCACGCCCTAAAATGTCAACTTATAGCTGGGAAATTGACACAGGCGTAAATACCAAGCATGTTTGCCTTTTAATGATAGAAGCGACTGAGATGACTCAGCCATATTAGTCCAATCGATGATGGTCGGATGCCGAAGGATGTGCTTTGACTAATAGTTGATTATCAGCACCCGAACAGTATTTATACAACAATAATAAGTCGCTGTGATAGACGTAATTACGGGTCTGGTATTAATCATTATTAATTTCTTTAAATTAAAGTTCTGAATTCAGTTTGAAATTAATTTTTAAACAAGACAAAAGGGAGGAATCAAACATTATCATGTAAAACAGAAACCCATACAAAACAAAAGGAAAATACACTAAATGTACATTCTGAGAAGTCAAGTGCGCAATGGACTGAAAAATAATCGACTTTAAAAGTAACGTGAAAATAAATTAATACGTTTTTGCTGATAAGATATCATGAAAGATCAATTAGATAGATTAGTTATTTTTCATGTTTCAATATGTGAAAAAACACGTCTTACGAATTCAATTAAAACTACATGTATATTATTCTTTACGTTTCCAAGCCAATAACAATTCTTTTAAAAGTTTGGTTATGAAATTAAGGATTGAACGATAATTTTACTGCGAAAAGGTTGCATGAGCGCTGTTGTCAGGTCACATTTTCTTTGTCGCGCAAAATGAATATGTGCCCTGACAACAGCGTTCATACTACCACATACACAGTAAAAACGCCGTTCAATCCTTTTAATCCTGTTGCAAAATAAATAGTAAAATGCTACCTATATTCTATCACCAAAATATCAGAATTTGTCGAATAAGCGCATAGGAAAAAATGATAATTGAGAATAACTGTTTCATGTTTATTTTAATTCAAATTAAATGTTTTAAATGACGAATAGTGCGCTATTACACTTGTGACAATGCTTCAATCTACAAAACCTTTTAAACCGGACACTTGCTAGTTTAGGCACAGAAAACGTTTTTTGCGTTTAAGAAGGACAAGGTATAAATGTTATATACAATGACATTTAATTACTATATATCTGACTAGTACGGATAAATATTCTAACTTTCGTTGCGCATGAATACATATTCGAGTTAAAGGCTGGTGTTATTTATTTTTCTGCAATCTCATATGATAAAATAAGAATATTGCTTAGTAAGAAACAACAAGTTTATTCGAACAACATTATTCCAGGATTTTATTGCTGAAAAGGAAATGAAAGGTGCTATTGGCTGAGATTGAAATTCAGAAAAGCACTCAGCATTGATGTAAGGAGAACATATCAAGGACTAAAACAAACATTAAGATATCTACGGTTACGATAGTTTACTTAAGTAATTGACAACAATTTTCAGATAATGTATACAACGCTTGGAAATGAAAAGAATACAAGTTATGAATATCATTGTAGATATGATCTGTACGCAAAACAGATGTAACTGAACGTAATATTATATATCTTAAAATAACTAAGATTAGGAATATGAAAAAATATATCCCCTCAAGTTTCCCTTTTCAAGTCTTTTTGAAAGAGATAAAATTTTGTAGCTCTATCAATTTCAGATATGATACATATATATCTTTATAACACTAACTTAATCCTAAGCGCCGGATCACGTCGAGTTGACAGGGGCTGATCATCAGATCAGATGTGACGCGAAATGGCGAGTTCAATCTAAAGACTCACCCCTGTCAACAAGACATGCGAGAAAGCAAGTTATTCGATCAATCATTATTCAGAAAAGTCACGTTCAACGCAACGAATTGTTGCGCAAAAATATCAACTGTCCAAATATGGAATTATGTTCATTGATCATGGTAACTTCCGGTATTGTTGCCATGGGGAAAGTAGTGCTGTTTTGTTTAATACGTCATCAGTTTAAGGGAGTGGTGCTATGGATTCAGAAAACCGAAGTGTGGTGGTCCGGAAAGTCAGATCACACTCTGTGAAATCAACAGTATCATATCGAGGAATATTGATACGTATATGATAAATGTAAATATATTTGTTGATTTTATTTTCTATAGTAAAATTGAAGAATTATTGGAGGATATTCGAAAATCCAATTCCTAAAATTTGACTAGTCTAGATTAAAGACGGCCTCAACGTGGAAAACAACTGCAAATCCCTAAAGGGGTAGGACCAGGTGTCCAGGAGGAGTCAGCGGCCCGTGTTAGAATGCCACATCCGTCGCAAATGTTCCACGTAAACACTACAAGTTAAACAAAATGTCAATTTCGATTGAGGAAAGTAATGTGCTCTTGATCTAACTAGCAAACGGTAGTCACTGCAAATACTCATGCTCAAGATAATCATCCGACATTATAGAAAGGGGAACCCCACATGTTTAACGAGTTCGCCGTATCGACCATAAAACTTATTCGAAATCCAAATGGGCACTTGAGAGAATTTTGATGTCTGATTTTATTTTCACTTGATATTGAAGGTGTATCTGGGGTAACGTGTCTTGCTTTGAAACCTGATATAAAGATGCACTGCCTGACTCGTTGGAGATCAGAGGGCTTCATCAGTCTAATGGATATGATACATTTCTTGAAAAACTGATGTAAAGAAAGATACAGAACCACACGTGAAGTCTAGCAATTTACCGAAAGCTTTATTGTATTTTAAAACATGTTTTCTTTTTCAGCAAATTTGTAATGCACGTGAATATAAGTATCATTCGAGAGAACATTTCTGCGATGGTCTATTTAATAAATAAAAGGATTATACAGACCATGTTACAACAGCAGTGGATGCAACATGTTATACAAAACGAGTCTTGTGTAAACTTATTCCTTTTATGATGGAGTCATTGTCCCCTTTATATGCTTCAACTCTCTCTCTCTCTCTCTCTCTCTCTCTCTCTCTCTCTCAACCAAACGTTTGGAGGCAGCGTCCATTATTTTCTTTAAAATTTAATGTTTAGATGAAAAATTATAGTATGCGCATACATATTATGTGCAAAATGGAGGATTTTCTTAAGCAAGTTTATAAACAGTGTCTGCGTAAAATATCTACGCAAGTCTGTTTTGAAAGCATATCCGTAAAACTTGGCTTCAAGATGATAAAAATTAGCATATGTTTGAGATAATTTGAGGAGAGAACATGCATAATTCTTAAAACTATAAATGTTTATATGTTTTAGCTATTCTATGGAAGGTTTATCCGTATGTCTGACGTTCTATGAAAAATAAAGCGAAAAATCTAATTTTCATAAAAGATAATTTTTGCAAAGGCATACTCAAAACCATTCATTCGCTTCCGAAACATGTTTCTCATAATCTGTAGCTATTTCTTTGTCGTGAAAATATACATTTTTTAAATATGAATCCCAATGGCCCGTGTCTTATCACTGTTTATTTTTCTTTTTAAAAAAGCAGGTGCAGGTATAGATGTACATCAAACCAATGAATTGTATCACATTTGTTGGTTTTCTGCTGGCGCTAACTCGCGCCTAACGATGCTTTAAAGAGGTTTTTGGAAAATCACACAGAATATAGATGATGTGATCCCTAAAAGCTTGTTTTCCCCTTATTATGTATCATATTCGTCATACGGCAAATAAACTTCAGTTAATGCACTGAACATTACCTTTCTTGAGGAAACCACGGGGGGAACTGTATAATGCCGGATTTTATCCCTACAATTGCAGTGAAAACTAGAAATGCAATCTCTGTTATTGACTCTGGTTGTAATCTTGGTAGTGTCAGCGTACCAATTAGTGGAGTATTCAAACGGACGAATGGTAGCTTCCGGAACATATGTGTTTATGAACAACCAATGGGAATATGGAGACATAGCTTAAACTTGCTTAATAGTGCAAAAACTTTGTAATTGCACACGGAAATTGGAGTGAACAGATTTCAGAATGTCTGATCGTTTACTATATTTTACTCTCCGTCAATTATCATTTGAAGTTTTACTGCGAGCACGATATCGTCAGTTTGACATAGGTACATATAATAAGCTGGCAGTGGAAAGTAGTCTAGTATCAACATGCATACATATATGTACTGTAAGTACAGCTTTATATGAATTAATACGGAACGCAATTTCGTCTGATAATCGGTACCACCATTGATGTTCAAATAATAAAATTACTCACACAAAGAATTTCTTAAGTAAGAACCTATAGAATACAACAAGTTGAGAATAATACAAATTATTGTGAATCCCGGACAACCGTGTATCATGCACGTGTCAGCATCGTCAGCTTTATGTAGCATGCTATTTCCGTCGAAAATCCTCGATATGAATCTCTTGGGGTTTATCAGATGTTTAGTTCGGTGATAGAATACTATGAATAGTTCTAAAGGTGACGACGGACGAATAAGTGTCAATCTAGAATAACAGGATCTGTTTAAATAGTTGGTGACATTAGGAAAATGAACATGGTGACGGCTGATATATGAAATTTAGTTGTCCTTTCCATTAGATCGAACACTTTTTGTGATTTATGTTCACGACTTTTTTGCTCCTGTTTAAACTGAAAATGCAATAATGAATGCAAAGAACTACACTTGTTTCATATGATCACCGTTACTATTGAACTATTAGCAAAATGCCAACGTATGGGACCTGTAATCAGCCAAGAAAAATACTATGTACTCATTTCTTCAAATTCGTAATAAGATGTATGGTTGAGGAAGTTTTATTTTAAAACTGTAAACAGGGAAATTTTCGCCCCCGTTTTATTTTGGCCCCTTTAACTCTTATCCTCAGTGGGCAAATTCAAAACTGAACGAATTCAAAAAAGTTGTTATTCTTTATTAGATTTTTGACCAGACTTGACGAATTTGAAACGCGGAGAAACTGCTTGCAAATGCATTAGGGCGAAAATAATCATGTGTTCAGTAGATTTTTATCAATGCACATCCCTTGTACACCTAGCTTCGTTTTATATTATTTCCCAGATTGCATTTGCTTAAAAATGTAAATGTTAAGCTATGTAAGTAATATACGTTGTATATCTTCTACAAGCGACCTCTACGCGGCAAGTGATCGCACAGAGAGAGAGAGAGAGAGAGAGAGAGAGAGAGAGAGAGAGATGACATTTTTCGTATACAAGCACTTCTGACGTTCTGACAAATACCTTAGAACTTCTTCTAGATACAAAAATAAAATAGTACTGATTTGATGGATGTTGTGAAAGAGAATCAGTCAGTCTATCATCGTCTACTAGATATACATTTTGTCTTCTTATCTGGAGCTCGATCACAAACGTAAACCAAATTCCAGTGCTATCTAATACTTTTTTTCAACATCTCTTTCCACAGAAATTTTTCTTACAACTCTAACAATTACGCTGATGTTTCGTTGACAAGCTTATCATTACAATCAACAGGTGGATCTCAAAAGCGTAACGTTCTGATGTGAAAGAGAATGGGATTCTATGAGTTGATTTTTTTTTCTCATTCATTATGATGAAGATGCTGACGATCAACAGCAACAACAACAGCAGCAATAATAATAATAATAATAATAATAATAATAATAATTATAATAATAGAATTAATAATAATAATAATAATAATAATAATAATTATCATCATCATCATCATCATCATCATCATCATCATCATCATCATCAATAATAATAATAATCATCATCACCATCATCATCATCATCAGCATCATCAATCATCATCATCATAATCATCATTATACTACTACTACTACTACTAGTACTACTACTACTACTTTATCTACTACAAATGATAATATTGATAATAATATTGATACTAATAATAAAATGATGATCTGCGTCTTTTTGTTCAAACATTATGTGCACTATTTAAAGACTGATTGCTACAAACACACTACTGAAATGAATCCATAGTAAAGAATTGATATGATGTACATGGAATGTATATCTTCCTAGAAGACATCTGCTCGAATTGAAGTCTTTCATAATGGATTTTGATTTCACGTAAGTTTGATTTAGGATTTAATAAAAAAAAAAACAAACAATTTTTGTTATCAATTTTTTATGGCTGAATCAGAATCATAATTTTGTCGGGATCCCGTAAACTCTTGAGTGCCAAATTTTTCACGGAAGAGAGTGACGAATCATTAAGATTCTGGAATTTGTCTAAGAGTCTGTTGATGTCGAGTGCTAATATCTTGGTTACAGTTGGGTCAACTTAAGCACGTTATACATTTCCCTCAGACCGGCCTCCTTAGTATGTGAATGTTAATTTTCTGCAAGACTAATTTGCAGAAACAGTTAAAGCTGTTGAAATAATTGCTGGCAAATTAGTTACGTCAGCTGTTATGTATATTACTGAGAGTAATTAAGAGCTTGATTAATTTTCCACTGCACGTGTAGTAGACAAAGCATGCGGTTACTCTCATAATTAGTCATTTTCTTGTCCTATCTATTTACCCTCAGTTCACAAAAATCACATTAGTTCTATTCATACTTATAAGTTGTATGGCTGCATGTTTATACTGTCAGGACGACAAAGTCCCATTTATCCTTTTAAATAACGAAAATTCATGTTTTATAAATTAACTTATATATTGGTATTATGATTGATTAAATAATTGTTTTATTTTCCTGATTCACTTATTTTTTCCCTCGTTTATATGAATATATCTAGATTATTGTTCATTTATATTTTTTATTCATCTATCAATTTGTTCGTTAATTTATATGCATTTATCTATTCATTTCTCGGTTTATTAATCGTTTATTTATTTATCTGTTTGATTATTCCTTTATTCATAGGCATTTATATAAAAAAAAATTATTTGATGCAAATATCTAAACTATCGATGTCTAAATTATAGAACTCAGGTGATTAATTGTGTATACTTTTTCAGTTTCTAGATTTTCTATTTGAATAACTACGGGTTTGTTGTTGTTTAGATACAGGTACATGCTAGATCACTATTTCGGTGTTACATAATGTGATGATTAATAAGACAAGGATAAGTCTGGTCGGTCATATAGTTCGTTTTTCATTAAGTCAAATCGGTAATTTCGGTCATATAGTTCGTTTTTTATTAAATCAAACCGGTAATTTCGGCCATATAGTTCGTTTTCATTAAGTCAAACCGGTAATTTCGGCCATATAGTTCGTTTTTCACTAAGTCAAACCGGTAATTTCGGTCATATAGTTTCTTTTTTATTAAATCAAACCGGTAATTTCTGTCATATAGTTCCTTTTTCACTAAGTCAACCCGGTAATTTCGGCCATATAGTTCGTTTTTCATTATGACAAACCGGTAATTTCGGTCATATAGTTCCTTTTTCACTAAGTCAAACCGGTAATTTCGGTCATATAGTTCCTTTTTCACTAAGTCAAACCGGCAATTTCGGTCATATAGTTCGTTTTTTATTAAGTCAAACCGGCAATTTGTGACAGGAATTACAAATGATTTTTTTTAGTTATGATAGGTTTTTACGAAAATCTTTTAGCAAGACGTGTGTTTTAATGAAAACTTAATGCGATTAATTATGACATCAGACAACAGTGCAGGGTAGTATTACAGTAAAAGTGCTCCAAGTAGCAAACATAAATAAATGCTGTGTAACAGATATTACACTTGCAAGGTTTGACAAACTTTTAAAATTGGCATACATCAGAATAAAGTAATGCTGAGAAGAAATTTCAACTTTCCGGAAAATGACGGAATAAAACCATTTACTATAACCACGTCTGGGTCTGTGTCTTGGTCTATGTCTTAGTATCTGTATCATTTTGAGAAACCAAATTTTACAGGACCGTAGTTATCGTAAATGGGTATTTTTTTTCGATCAGTGTCCCATTTTCTTACTTCTCAAAAAGGAACATGAAAGCATCTCATCTTGTCTACAGGAATTGTCTTTGCTTTATTAAGGTACTGATTATAAAAGGCCAAATGAAGAATAAAGTCGTCTGCTAATTAGATGTTGATCCGTGTTTGTCGTATGTCAGACAACTTTAGAAGTCCAAAATGCGGGGAATCACAAAAGGTAAATAAAATTGATTTGTAGCTGTTTAACGTCCTACTCAAATATTGTTCACTGAAATATTGGAGATGTTGTCGCTGTTAATAGTGGTGGCGTTATTGTTGTATTTGTGATTCCTCTACTGAGCATTGTAGCCTATAGTGTGAACTTATCAATGTTACCGGGTCATATTTGAAAGTACATAGTTTTTTTGTTGTTGAATTACTGATTTTGAAGGTAACATGTACTTGCTTTTTTTATCAAATAGTCCATTTTATAGATAATATTTTTCTCAGACAACTCAAGTACATGTCTGTGCAAAAAGAATAAGAAAGAAGAGCTACTTAAACAACTAGAAACTGATAACATCTGAAATAGATATGTAATTAGCAAAGAAGATAGATTCCAGTTCACCTATAGGGCGAACGTTTTGAATGTCAAGAACATCGCCTTGATAGTGATATCTGTAAGCTTACCCTACAAACACTAGAAGAAGGCCCTCTTTATCGGGGAAGAAGGTGTGTAGGATATGTATTTTAAGAACAGAACAAAACATGACGAGAGACATCGTATGTGTATATTCTTAACGTCAATAAACGATTATTGGAAACAGATTGAAAAATAAGCCTTTCATATCAATGCATAAATAATGGGCGTGTTAGTTATTTGACACATCATTAGCGTGGCAATAATATAGATAATGCTGATCATAATGTTGACGGGATTTCCCGTTACAACTACTCCTAGAATCTGTAAAATTCGTACCC
>JACSZP010030129.1:2292-14227 GCA_016161895.1 Pinna nobilis
TGATGATGATGATGATGATGATGATGATCATCATCATCATCATCATTATTATTATTACAGTATTATCAACGAATTCATCTAATAAAGTATGTTGCTAATACTTGTATCATTGGTACTACATCCAACGATTATAATATACCCTATCACACTTACATATGATCGTATTTAGTTCATTAAGACTGATTTCTTTAAGACTGAGGTGTGCCAACAGAATAAATACTTCAAGTCATAACTATGTAAATGGAATTTTATTTTGTAATGCGAAACATATATGAAATCACTCTAGCTTTTTATGTGTTGATGTATATTTATGGGTAAAAAGAGCACAGTGCCGAAACTGTATGTTATAAATAGCAAGTTCTATCCCTGACGATGATGTATAAAATAAAAGGTGACATAATTTTACATAGATTAATTTGCTAGATAAGTTCTGATACGTTTGAGATATCTATATGTGAGCACTTCTTCATATGCGTAATATGTTCATAATTGTCACTGGATTTGCAGGCACAGTTACATTCTTCGTTTGTTTCATCCCACGAATCACCTTACATATTGCCCTGAAATAATGAAAAAGTCATGTGACAGTTTGTGGATAAAAATCGGTATATGGTTATCAGTCCAGGATATCGATGTGATATTTTGATAAAAATCGAAAACTCTTATTACGACTTATACATTGAATATCGTTTAAGTAAATAAAATTACTGTCTCTGATTTCATTTGGTAAAAGAGTAAAACCAATTAAAAACTGTCGCGTACTCATTCGTTTGATTTTTTGTCATCATGTCAAAAGAAGGAATAGCAGTGATAATCGAATTGAAATTATGTATATATGTTTATGAAAAAATATGCTTGTAACAGCAATAATTGTAACACATTTGGTTTTGAAAATTATGCAAGGTACGAGTGTTAAAGTTTTCTTACTGTTGATTATCACGAGTCTTTCAGATTGCAATCACAGACCCTTTTATATTGCTATCACAGACCCTTTTATATTGCTATCACAGACTCTTTTATATTGCTATCACAGACCTTTTATATTGCTATCACAGACCTTTTATATTGCTATCACAGACCCTTTTATATTGCAATCACAGACAATATTTTCATATGACCACCAAAATCAGAAACAAGATATTGACATTCGAATGGAAATCTAATTCTTTTCGAGGACCTGGCATTCTAAAAAATCCATGCTAGGTAGACTTACAGCCAATATAGACGATTGAAATGATAAAAACATAAAACTGTCTATACTTTATTATTATACTGTAGCGTGGTTTGGAAATATACGATTGAAACTTGTGTACATGTTTACTGTGTGGGGCAAAAATAAAAGCTATTTGAATGCTAAAATAATGTGAATAATTATATCGAGCGGATGAAGCTACTCAGCTGGTAAAATATCAAGATTCAATTGTGCTTAGATTCCTTGACAGGGTAATGGAGAATAAATCTAATAATTCAATGTTAAGAGTAGCATCAGAAAACAACCATTAGTGACTGAATTAACCGAAAACTAATTTCATTTCAAAGTGTATGTATCTAGAAAATTCCTCCACAACGAACACATCTTCATGTCTTTACATAATCCAAATGGAATTATCTTAAGTGATTACACGGAAAATGTTTTTGGTAATGTCACAGACAAAGAAAGATCTATTACTACCGTATATATACGTCCTTTGTTTATTGATTCTGTTATTATTCTCTATATAACAAAAATGTGGATAATACCATTAAATGTACATATGCATGTTTTATGCAAAAACCGATTCAGCACATTGACGTTCGAAATTAGCAGCATGCAAGTAGGCAGTATCGAACAAACAAAGACAGAGACTAATAGAATAATAAGTAGACAATTGTATTATACCCATATAATGGACACCTCCATCTTTGTACTTAAAGGTAAAGGGTGTCATTTGTAAATTTAAAAGGAATGAATTTGCTCATGAAAAGACGAACTTAAAATGAATACTTACGTCAGATACAGAATCAATGAAGTCTTGAGCGTTGTCCTGTCGTAGGCGATCAACTAAAGTAGAATACAGACTTCTCTTCCCAAAGTTGGAACATCCGCCAAAATTACAAAATAGGCGCTTGGGTTTAGAATTGAGTGATTCTGGCACTGGGGGGAGTTCTTGGAGTGACTGTGAAGGTGATGGGAATGCACGTTTTTTGCCATTGCTACATCCTATTAATCCATTGCAGAACACGCGTTTACTCTTGGAATTTGATTGCTGTCCCCGGGCATTTAGATAATTCTTTAATATGGCGATAGCTCTGACGTAATCCTTCAGATCTTCCGCATTTGACAATGGAAAATTTGACGACTCAGGAATAAGTCTGTCGTCATCCTCTTGAAGAAGCTGCAATGAACCGTCATCAAAGTTAAACAGGAAATAATATGGAAGACTTGGCTATCTAAATATTACAAGCTGACTTTAGTATTGTTTCAGATACAGACTTTCTCAAATAGAAACTACATAAATAGTGTTGCACAGTTATACTGCTGGCAATGAAATGCAGTTGTCCCATTGAAATCTTATAATGCTAGAAAATTATCAAATTAAGGTGTTGGACTTTCCTAACTCTAATATAGATACGTTCTAAAATTGCTTGATTTCATTTTTCGCATGCTGTAACCACTAAGTATGTTAGAGTTTTCGTAAATAAAAATTTATTTATGAATTTCAGGTTAAAAGGGTCATTAGAAACTAATATGTACCTGTTGTATTACGTCCGCCTCTGTTAGATCCTCCGCTACTGTTGAGCAGAAAAGCCAGACAACCATACAAGAAATGGTACCGACGTAGAAGTTCTTCATATTTGTGGTGCTGCTTAGTGAATGTTACTCGAGAGACTGTTTAAATGTTAGTAGGTGTCGTAGTACTCGATGGTTATATCTGAAATGCAACAATGAACAATGTCAACGATGTATAAGAGCAGTGATGGTCCTATGCAACATTAATGAGCTTATCTGGTTGGATGGTATAAGGTACGTGTTTTGTTACAGCTTGTCATCAAAAATATCTAATAGTTTGACAACAAATAGATTTGATGTTCCATTTGATGATCAAATGGTGCATGAATAATTAGTTATTATTTTTTTTCAACCTAGGATTATCCCGTGACACATCTCCAAACGATTGTTTCCTTTTTTTTGGGGGGGGGGGGGCAATAATGAAAATACAATCCATCTTCTGAAACGTTTAATTAGATCACTCAATGCTTCTGTAGACCGTTTTTGTTTCAAATTGAAAGTGCATCTGTTGAATTGATGCACTACAGATAGTCAACATCAGTACATTCCGAAGATTTTTTTGTTCTATATTTTTTTACTTTTTGAAAATTCCTTACAAGAAACGCATTCTAATTGATAGTAAAGTAAAATAATGTTTCCTAGCCTACACACAATAAAATTTATTCACGATCTACTAAGAGAATTCACCTTTGAAAAACAATCCCTTAGTTTCAATAGAAAGTGGAAATAAAAGGAGACATGTATAAGGAAATGCATAAGGAAACATTCAGTTTAATGGATCAGTTTAGATGAGTATAACACAAAAGAAAAATGTTTTTCAAAATTGTACTTTGGATCATTTAAAAACAAGTTTACTTAACTATTACTTCTTTTCATTTATTTACAATAAATTGAAAGAAAACCCCTTCTGGTATACATATTCCACATCTTCCCATGAAAGGACATCCGCACATAAATCGAGATAACTATAGGCCATTGAGCATGTGTTTGACATGGTAGCTAGTCTCTGCGGCTTTCTTTTAAATCGTCAAATTTAATCTAATACTACGCCATAGTTATAAACGACAAGGATACAGTATTAAACGGCAAGAACTTTAACTAGGTCTCATTTCCATTTGTGCACACAGTGAAAGTAGAGGAAAATTGTATCTTAGACCTGTTTAAATCATATTTGTATAAAAAAAACCCGGGGAAATGGTAACAAAGGTGTTTTGCTATGAGTAGAGAGGATATTAAAATGAAACCCTAGCAATGAGCTCGGTACTGATTCATGGTAATTACACATAGACATAAATAAGTAAATATTTTAGATAATAGTTTGTAAGCATGGGGTGGGTGGGCGACTAGTCAGAAATACTTTAAAATGCATAATTACATTCCTCTACATTGAGGCAACGGATCTTAATACAAATGTTGAAATTGACGACTGCATTTATCAATATATAAAACCATGTATTACTGCTATCGAATTCATTGCACCCCCTCCCGAAACAAAATTGATCCGATTCCACATAAAGAAGTCCTCGCCTGTAAACCTATCATTGTGTTGTATATATACGGTCTAATAAGACTCGAACATTGTAGATAATTTGACCGTCAATCTTCATCTGAGCAATTTGTGAAAATAATTCCCAGAGAAGATGAAACTGTGCTTGTTACGGGTTTAAGCAAGAAGAGAGTTGTCAATTGAAACTCTTTTTTTGTTAGGTAAGCAGAGGATGGAAAAGGCTATATTGTAGTGTACGGCTCGTTGTTACAACATTAGTAGAAATAAATCAGTAAGTATTTTACATAATCTTAGGAATGTAACATGTCAAAAAACGTCAATCTCATTGAATATGTATATTGATGATATACAAGTGAAAGTTCTACAATATAAATAAGACTACAATAGGAATAACTGAACATCTACCATAGAAGGGAAAGAGTAAATTGATATGCATGTACTTAATAGCATATAAATAATAAAGCTGCATTTTGTTCTCAAATTATGATACGTCATGTTTTTATTTCGTTGATATGTCATTTCATAAGTAATATTATACAGTACATCTAAGTACGATTCCCAAGGGATCGAAATAAATGCTCTTAGAACGGAAATACTGATTGGGAGGAAGTGGCTTACTATCCCTGTATTATCAGTTCCCGCTCATTTAACACCCTATTTTGTGCAATATTTATGACATCCGCAAACTGAACAATGCTGACTAATCCAAGCATTGAATTACTGAGGTTTAATGCATAATTAATAATTTTGAAGTCTAAGTTTTACATCATCATGATCAAATGAAAACGAGCAAATATGAAATAAAACACCTACTTACTTCTAGAAATAGTCTCACAATTTGATAAGTTCATGATCGAGTTTGTTTTTGTGATTAAAATGTTTTAAATTATATTAAGATAGGCGTTTGAAAACCATGCCATCTTGCAAGTTATATGTATATACATGTATGCGGTAAAACTTTAAAGTGAGCATATCGACAAGTAATACGGTGTCAAACTGATTGTCATCAACAAACCTTTCTATAAATATTTACCAGACCATTGGGTCGTAACAGAGCTGACACGAAAAGAAAATCTTACTTCCAAATAAAGTAATATCTAATTAATTCAAATAAATTCCCAAACTTTATGAGCATTTACTAAAATTGCCATTTTATAATGTTTCATATTTCAGTTATACCGTATCTCATTGAATTTTAATAAAAGTGTATAGGACTATCCATACAAGGCGAAATTATCAATTATGGATGCGATTAAGGTACAGAAATAGAATGAGAAAAATGGCAGCCAAAATCGGAATTGCAAGAAAGACATTTCATTCACAAATTCCCTGACAAAAACAAAAGAAGAGAACAATTGCTCTACCTACCAGCTAAAATTACGGACTGACTGCCAAGAATTGATCAAATTTGCCAGAAAACTATTAAAAACTCTGTAAATCTCCATGTTTAATTTAAGTTCTTTTTTTCACTGAAATTGAGTTATTGGGATGCCTCGCAGACTGAACTCTAAAACGAACAAAACCGATTTACTTCGTTTCAAAAGTTATGAAGCAGAAACGTAGAATGCTCTAATGTTTGCCGATGTGTGTCCCACCAGACATTTTCTTGTGTTTTTGTGGTAAATGGACAGGTGTAAAACATCAATGAAGTTTATATTCACATCGGTACCTATCTAATATTTTAACAAACAACTGTTATACCAAATCTAAAAACATATATAGAAATTCATAATTACATAATTTTACAATTATCAATCTTTTGTCGGTGATGCTTTGAACTATCAATACTTTTTAAAAATATATTATTTACTTAAATAATAATGTGTAATGAACAAAAACAAAAATGAAAAGATGAAAAACTATAACTATATGAAAAATATATTTTAACTAAAACCTTTTTTGTAGTTGTACTTATAGATATTGTGGCCATGATCCATATTGGACATGCGTATCCATAACACTTAGGTATTCTTGTTCTACCGGAATAATTAAAAACCTGTCTTCATATAAGTACTACTTTATTCTTTTTTCCATATTAACTGTACTAGTCACATTTCCCTCCGTAGATGAAATGAAATATATATTCAAAGTGAGGATTATAAGAAAAGACGCATTGACGAGTTGATTTGAGGTGTTGTCAGTATATGTGCTTACCTTTATAGAATCTGGTGTCTTTCTCTCAGAGGCCGTCTTCTGTTACTGGTTGTGATGAACTGTAAAACAGTTTTTAACGTCGTGTATAAAAGTTGTTTAAAATGTGTGGGCTATCTAATTATCAGCTTTACTGTGACATAAATTAGCATTGCGCATGCCTCGGTATTATGAGATAGCAAAGACTGCTCTGAGGCATCTGTAAGCAACTTATTTCTGATTTCTCTACCACACACTATTGTACACTTTTCTTGCCAATATCAACTTATTCGTTGTCAATTAAATAATGGCTTTCAAATGGAAAGCGACATAATGTAATTTTTGTACAATTCCTTGCACAGTACTCCGATGTTATAAATTACAAAGGTCTGGCCCGTGCACATACATTTCGCTGAAAATTCTTGTAAGTGAATTCGACAATAAGTAGGATTCAGAGATAATCTGCGCCTCTTATTGTCCTTGTCTATGTTCAAATTTAGTCGTGAAATCAATTAGAAATGCACAAATGGCTCTTCTTTTTGTCGTGGAATAAGGCCATTGAATATGAATGGTCGTATTGACGGCTTTTCTGTCACAATCAGTACTTGTGATCTTAAATGAGAATCTGAGCACAAATGACGGTGTAGTGGCTTAGATTCAGAGTCAATATCACCCTTTTCAAATCTATCTTGGCATGTTTTCAATGCGGTTTTTCTTGATGTTGAATAAACTTTTATGTTATAGTTATACAACTGTGAACATATAATAATTATTCTATGTATTCCTCTATTTCATAAAATAAAAATTAAACCTAAACTGTAGCTTTTTTGGTGCCTTTAGTGGTGATGGGCGATGGGGTAGATTTCGCACTTGAGTGCTCCTTCCTCTATGCGGAAACTTTTTATTTTGCGCCGATGGGCTTTACATAGTGACTTGGGATTCTCCACCAAAGGAGCACTAAAAATCCGCTACGTAAATGAAAATTATTCGAGCATGATGTACAATAGCAACTAAACAAAACGGAACTTGTTTGAACTTGGATGATTCAATCTGTATTGAAACTTTAAAAATTCATGCACCATCTAACATTATAGCATTTAATTTGCATAAAAGAACATAGGTAAGAAACTGCCCTTATACATTGTACATACACTAAATGGGGTTTATTAGTCTACCATAGTCCTATGAAAAAGTTGACTGTGGAAGATACCAAGGGGGAATCAATAAGTCAAAAATCCAAAGGCAGACGAAATCATGGCCAAACAAAGAAGAGAACACAAACAGCTATCAACACAACAAGACGTGTAAAACCGAAAAATAAGTAACACGAACCCCCACCATGACCAAGGGGTGAGTTCAGATGCTATGACATAGAAAATGTGCCAGAAATAGGTCAGTGCTCTTACTGGTTAACCAAAGACAATTATTAAATATGTAGATATTTTTATTTGCAATTAAATTTTTATTATTATAGATTATGGTAGATAGAGGAGGTATAGAGAACGAAAATAAAATTTTCTCTTTCTACGTCTTCATTGCCATGGAGATATCTGTTGGTCAGGCCGTCTTCTCTGACAACGTATGGATAACCAATCTATTTCGATTTTTAAACTTTATCTATTTCATCTTTGAATCATTCTGAAGTTTCTGTTTTTATTTAATCTATGGAGAACCATCTACATATATTATTTTCTACCTTCCCTTGCAGTACACGTGATTTCATTCAAAATTAGGGAAACATGGACGTCCGTCACGGTATTAAAGTTATGGGTAACAAGTCTCCATTCGTGTCATTTGTTCGTCTTTCAGTGACTTTTTAGAAAGAATATGTTGGTTAGTTGAATTGTTATTTTACGTCCTTCTTAAGACTCTTTTACTCATATGAGGACGTAGCCGTGTGCCGGTGAAGGCAATTTAGTTTTGCCTATGCTCGGCATTTATGGCCATAGAGCAAGGAGGGTTCTTTAAGGTGCCGACACCTACTGTGACACAGAACCCCGGTATTTATTTCTCATTCGAAAAACATAAACAGTCAAATGAGCGTGACTCGGGCTCGAACCTCCGACCTCACGATCAGAAGTCAAACACACTATCAACTAGGCCATGGCGGCCCCAGATTAATACATGTATATACATGTTATTAGCTGTATTTTTAGTATTTCATTTTGAGAGTAGAACGACTCTTTACTACAGACTAAGAGTGTTGATCACAGATTTACATTACTTATCACTAAAACCTTGTCACACACCGTGATAATGAGGAGTACTAGATATTTATTTACTGGTTTGCTCTTCATTTACTCGCCAATACTAAATAGAACGTCTAGACAGTATTTACCATATCCAAGGTACCTGACTTTCCGTTTTATTTCCATGTTGTTTGCATGGATTCACATAGCTTGAATTTGTCGTACTTCCCATATATCCGATTGCAACGTCTACAAATAAGTGAAAGATTCTTGAGCGGAACGTTAATCAACAATACAAAAACAGAACAACTGATAATCACGTCTGCTTGTATCATAATTAGATACTTATAAAGGAGATGGGTGTAATTTTCATGTTTAGGTACAGTGAAACTTGTATATACCGACCTACGTAACGGCACAAGAAAACCGGTCTGTATAGGGAGGTGGTCTATATATAGAGATTGGTGTATACACAAATCGTTGGACAATTTTTGGGGACAGCAAATAACGGCCTTTGTGACCAGGTGATCTTTATATCCAGGTGGTCATTAAAGCAGGTTTCATTGTAGCTGAAAAAATTCTAAATATACTTTTTTATATCCTTATTCTAGATACTAGCTGGAGTAAAAGTGCCTTGCTTGTGTTTAGGTAATGATAAGTTTAAGGATAATGATACCGTATATCAGGTTACATAATTTGGTGCAATCAAAATTTGATCTTTTGCTTAGGATAATGTGTTTTCTATGATACTGTTGTATTTATGTTTTACGCCAATTCCATTGTTGATTCAGATGTTTCGTAGCGGATCAAGACTAATGAAAATGACATCTACACTGGATTATATCCTATGCAGCTATACGTGAGAAATGTTAAACGAGTCATACCATTGTATGATACGATACCACAGAGTTTTATTATTTGACGGAGGTAGAGGAAAATAGTCACTTCATTAATGATATTCAAATCTTCAGCCAGCCTGACTATCTTAAACTGAAACTGTTTATGAACTATGATATCAAAGAAATTAACTGATCACGCATCGATCAAATATTCCACGTATATGTATTTACGCAGATATAAGTTTGTATTGCGTCAGTTTCTCTGTCAAAGACGATCTATTTTGAGTGAAATTACTTTTTCTCTTCAAATTACTATTAGACATATGACGTGATTTCAGGACACATGTTGTATGATAGGCCCATTTCCCTCACCCAAGAAGGAGAAATATTGATGGAAATCTTATGTTCGCTAGCTAATGCATAAATTCATATATTGGTTTTAATTACTTGTTGTCAGAAACATGTGAGTAATGATTCATTATCATTGCTGATCCAACAGCATTTAGAAGTAGCTTTTGTATTTGGACTCCTTCTCGATATCTTTTAAAATTTGGAATATAACATGTATTCTAAAAGCACCCCGTGAATGTTCTTGGAAGACGTACCATAGACGGCGAAGGAAGAAGATTTTAGGTGCAATGTTCATTTTGTCGAAAGATTTCAGGTGCTAAAGGAAACTGAGGTCATAGTCACCCGTAAACTAGTTTGTCCAAGGACCTTTCACTCTGATTAATTTATGTACAGTAGACGGATGCACAGATAATAAAGACTGGATTTTCTCCTATTCGATTTAGATAAGCCGCATGGATAAATGAATACTGACATTATTCAGCGTACAATGCTTTCTATCATCTTTATTCAGTATTCGGGCTTCTCCAAAAAGTACAAATGTGACAACAGTCAGCAGATTGTAACAGCGATGCAGTGATGGATGAATCAATCTCTCTCTCTCTCTCTCTCTCTCTCTCTCTCTCTCTCTCGTTTTATATAGGCACTTATCGACATGACATTTCCTCTGCGGTTAATCAATTTTTGAAAAAAATGTTTGATCCCAGTAAAAAGGACGTATGTTCATCAATTCGTCTGATTCGTAATCTCTAGTTGACAAAAAATGATGACAAAAATTCAATCATATTAATGAACATTTTATTGGTCGATTGATATACTAACAAATCGACAAGTTATTGACATTTTCATCGAACATCTTTGTCATTGCGGGAGGTTCAGATGTACATCAAGGGGAGATCATCTTCATCATCGAGGGACGTTTTTTGTAACACCAAATCTCCTAAAAAAAATGGAACAAAATATAAGCGCAATTAAAACCATCGATGAGATAAATACGGTAAAATAACAACAACAACAACAACAACAACAACAATAATAATAGTAATAATAATAAAAGTAATAATTAATATTTTTTCATGATAAGAATAAGGATGAGGATGTTGATAATAAAATATGATGTTCATTCATAAACGTATATCTGAACTAACTTTCTCAGTCAGGACTATTAATAGGAGGAGGTCACATTCATAGATCAACGCAAGTACAGAATTCCTTGTTATTTACTCAAAACATGACTACAAGTAGAAAACCTGTTAAACAAGAATTATCAATTTCGGAATCCTGTCCAAAATTTCAGCTCGGTAATAGATACCCTACGCCTACAGAGAGTTTTCTAACATTTTGTTATTTAACAAAAATATAGCAAGGGCTGAATATAAATGAATCCCTAATCAAATTATTTTCACACTTCCTATTGTCGGTCGAACATTTTTGTAACTCTTGTTTTAAAATGCATTAGAATTTGATGCTTCCAAAAAATTAAAAAGGAGGAAATCAATTAATGCATCAATTATTGATGATGCGAAATCGATTGAAATCTAAGCTTACATAGTTAGATATTATTGACATTGGCACACATCGATACCCCCGATCACTCTCAGTATTTAGGGCTACATCAATGGCATCAATAATGAAAGGGCACTCATTAAATATCTTGTGCTTCATAGTTTCATTTTGGTTTTTATGTCGTTTTTGTTGCATGTGTAGGTGTTTATGTGTGTTAAATGGTCATTTCGTTGTAAAATAAGATTGACAGTCTCAAAGTCTCCAAGTAAAATATGTCAAATATTGACCTATATACTCATATAATGTAGATAACTATGCCAGGACAATTCTTGATACTAAATGTTAGGTTTTATGTTTTAAGAATTAATTGCATTGACGTATAAAGTAACATTATACTAC
Source organism: Pinna nobilis (assembly GCA_016161895.1). Taxonomy (NCBI): domain Eukaryota; kingdom Metazoa; phylum Mollusca; class Bivalvia; order Pterioida; family Pinnidae; genus Pinna; species Pinna nobilis. The sequence goes on from JACSZP010030129.1 coordinate 13,981, forward strand.
TTACAAAGATTTTAATATTAATGATAATTATTATTGCAGTGAAAGTATTATCAATAAAAATAATAATAATAATTTTAATAATAATAATAATAATTATTATTATTATTATTATTATCATTATGATAATAATAATAATAATAAATATAATAATAATAAATATGATGAAGTTGATGATGGATAGTGATGATGGATAATAAAAATAATAATAATAATAATAATTTTAATAATAATAATAATAATAATAATA
>JACSZP010030147.1:0-10335 GCA_016161895.1 Pinna nobilis
TAATAGATATTAGACTGCAATTTACAAATCATTTTTAGTTGAAATCATCAGGATAAGGCTCAAGAAATTGACAAAAATAAAATTCAATGGAACAAATCAATAATCAATTTAATCCGAGGGGAAAAGTAATACATACCTGTCAATTTGACAATCACTTTGTCAAATATTGAAATTGAATTTTTTATTTGATCAAATTCAAGTATAGTCGAACCTGTTTTAAGAGACCATCCAAGGGAAGGAGCAAAAAGGGTCACATATGACAGGTGGTCTCTTAATTCAGGTGATTTATTTAGGGAAAAACCAATTAGGAAACCACTCATTTAGGTCAAATAAGACCTATTATTAAGAACCTACCTTAATTCAGTGGGTCACTAAGGCAGGTTAAACTGTAAAGAGAAACTGTTGGACTTAAGAAATTCAAGACAACTAATCAGAAATAAGTGTGTTACCTCCTGCTCATGCAGGCCATCCATGATTTGCTCCAGTTCTGCTTCACTCCTGGCATAGCATCCGATGTTACCACTCCGATTGCCAGCCCTATGGAAATAGAGACAGGTCTTAAATTCATTTCACACTTTCACATGCACAACTTTATCTATAATGAATTACAAAGTAAACGGAACTTTGATTAGCGATGGAAACAGAGATAACTACAAGCCAACTGAGCTTACGTTACAGACCACTTCAGCAGTATGATCAAAGCCTAAGAATAGCATGTTGATGACAAACAAAATCAAAAGTGGTAGCCACAATGACTCTTACACACAAAACAAAACAACGCAGAAATCCAATAAAGCAAAGAGGACAAGGGGTTGAATACGATTGAACCTACGTGTTTCGCGATCTGGTGGGCCGCCTCGCACTTGTGCTAACATGTTTGAGAGTACTGTCCGTTGTATCGCTGTTGCTGCAGTCATGTTTATTACTATCTGCAGCTTCCACTCTGTGTAAGATAAGAAAACAATGGCGATAAAAAACCAATGTGAGTGGCTCCAAGCAAAGCCTCGGGCAATACAAACAAACATGTCTATGTTTTGGTATATCTTATTCCTTGTTGTCTCATGTCACAGTCTACATTCTTTGAAACAAAATAATAGCATTAAATTATTTTGCATTAAGATACAGGTTCATTACCTGTTCAAGTACATGTGTAAAAAGAAAGGTTACCATAATATTCATAATTAACCTGGTAGCTAAACTCCTTCAATAGTAAACTGGTTCACTGACTTATTTCACTAACAGCCTGGCGGCCTGATCAACTAACTGCTTGTGTATTTTTGCATTTTCCTGGCGACCAAGCACAGTTCAGGATGCAACAAACCACCAGGATCAAATCAGAAAAAAAAAATTCATATAGATCATTTCTGCATAACAAACTTGTTCAGTGAGATTAGACTTTGGCAAACCACTGTAACACTTTTGGTCCCAAATGTAAAGGACAAAACTGCCGTCAAGACATACATGTATATGCCTAGAAAATGTGATGTGATATTCTTCATATATCTTGTTTTGTGTTCATCTCTGTAAGAGTGTTATAATACTCTTTCTTAAAGTGAAGGAATAAAGAACAAAAAAAAATTGACTTCCTAACTCAATAACCTTGATACTGTGAACAAAGCTTCTGATAAATTCCAAATATAACTTTGAATGGACTCTAGAAATATGTTACTTGCTTGGCTATTGAACAGCAAAGCTTCTTTATCATGCCATCATCTACTGAGGCAAGAAACCGTAGTTAACCTCTGAATGACCTACAACTCAAACTCATATTACTAACATATGGCCAGGGAACAGGTGCTTTGATTGGTTAGTCGTATTGCTGTTTAACGTCCAACTCAAAAATCTTTTACTTACATGGATATGTCACTGTGTGCCAGTGAAGGGCTATAAATCTGACCTATGCTTGGCACTGCTGGCCGTAGAGCAGGGAGGGTTCTTTAACGTGCCAGCACCTACTGTGACACGGGACCTTGGCTTTTACTGTCGTGAAGGGCTATAAACTTGACCTATGCTCAGCATTTAAGGCCATTGAACAGTGAAGGTTTTTCTAACATGCTGACACCTACTGTGAAACAGTACCTCGGTTTTTACTGTCTCATAGGAAACAGCTGATGCTACCTATTTTACTGAGATAGGTTTGTTATAGCGCTGATTCAAAATAGAGACCTCACTCCAGGGGATCACTCTAAATGCTAGATCATTGCGATGATAAAATCTTTAGAATGTACTAGTCATGGCAAACAAGAGACCAAAGATAGATATATATTGTCATTAAACAGAGATAAGAAATAGACTGTTAGAATCTATCATCTGTCAATACTGGCCATGTGCTACAATTCAAGGGAGATAACAACAATCCTTGGATCTTGTATTGTTGTTTAACGTCCCACTCAAGAAGCTTTCACTTATATGGAGAGGACACCGTTTGCCAACAAATGAGCCATATATTTGGCCCATGCTTGGCACTTATGGCCGTAGACCATGTGGGTTCTGTATCTTGCCAACACCTACTGTCACACGGGACCTCGGTTTTAACTGTCTCATCCGAAAGGCAAGGACAGCCAACCACAACGTTGCTTGGATTAGAGTCCCAGACATCTCGGTCAGAAGATGCACATACTAAACACTAGGCCCTGACGGCCCCAACAGTCTATGGAAAAGGAGTAAGCCTTCCTTTAAAGGAGAAAGAGTTATGAGATTAATATCACTCAAGACATGATGAAATTAAATACAGAGAATGAAAAGGATAAGAAATTGAAGGATTGTTAGAGAAAATCCTTAATTCAAATGAGAATGACCTTGAAAACCTCTCCTTGTCCTCACGGTTTTTCTTTATCTCGGGGAAAACTTTCTCGTAGTATTCTCTCATCTTGGCATCTTTAGCCCTACAATGAAAATGTGAGATAGGAACATACAAAACAGTACATTGATCTGAAAGTTCATTTAATAGATCATTGCATTCTGGCACAAGAACCCCTGATATTACCTCCCTTTGAACATATACAAAACAACAACAGTAGTACATAAAAATTTGACCAGTCTAACAACTATATTTACAAAGCATTTCATACAGGGAAATTTTCCCAACCGTTTTGCCCCTTTCGCCCTCACCAATAGTGGGTAATTTCAAAACTGGGTGAATTCAAGACGGTAAATTCATTAAATAGACTTATCAAGAGATTAGGTGAATTGAAAACTGGGCGAATCTGTCTGCAAGTGCATCAGGGCAAAAAAAAAACCATGGGGTGAAAATAACCCTGTATAAAGTACGATTTGATTCATGAAAAGCAATATTTATTGCAACATTACAAAAAGATGAGAAAATACTGATATTATTCATTCATACGACAGTAAATATTCAAGCTGTTTTTTGTCTCTTCTCAATGATGGTTCTTAATTTGAGTGAGACCAAACTTAATCTTATAATCCTGGGAGGGGGGAATGTGACATTTCTATAAATCCCAAGACATAACTTATGAAGTCATCAAAACACTTCATGCAGGGCATGTTACATTTCTACTACAATGTATAGCTTCGGAATGAATATATTGTGTAAACTACAAGTTACATTGTAAGATATTAAAACACTGTGTTGTAGAGAATTGACAGTAATGGAACAAAAATTCTTACTTTCGCTTTGTACTATTTTCTATTCTTTCGATTTTCTTAAGCCACACTTGCATCAGTTGATCATATCTCTCCGTCAAGTATCGCTCCTGAAATAAAAAGAAAATAAATCTGACAGACTCCATACACTTCCAAATACATCTTACATACGTCATCTTCAGGGAAAGAGAGAAACTAGCCCAAGGATTAAGTAATCTGGCTTGGAAAAAGGCTAGCCAAGTCCCTAAAAGAAATGGTAAACCCAATAAACTCTCTTTCCTATATTAATTAATTTTTTGTTAGAATATTTTTCTCTCATGAAATGTTATTTATTATTAATTTCCCTTACAAATCCACAAGCTCATTTAAGACAGGTATTTCTAGCATAATTACAGGTGTAAGACCGAGTTTACAATTGTTACATAATTGTTAGATTTTTCTGTGTGACATCTGAGTGGCATCACAATATTTTAACAGCTGTTTTTGACAATAAATAGCCAATTTTGTGTAGCGAGTCCAAAATTTAGTAAGAAAAATAATCAATTTTTACACACTTATGTGGAGCCTAGGACAAGGCTTGGCGATACACATTACAAGTATTCTTGTGACTACACTTTACAAGCATTCCTCTGACAATGATTTTTACTTAAGATTTATTCGTGATCATATGTTTCCTACAGATTACAAGCATTCTTGGAACAATGTTTTTTACATGAGATTTATTTGTGCTCATATCCGATTCAGAGTTACCTACCCTTATTCTTCTTTCTTGATGTCTTTTCTTAAAGTGAAGAATAAGCCTCTGTTTGAACTGGGAATGCCTGAAGATGAAATAGAAAAATTGAAAACAAGACTTAAATTTACTCCACAAGAGTGTGTACTGTAACTCTATAGACATTTTTGTTGTGTTTGTATTCCTAGTGTTACAAACCATTTTCAGCGATATATATAACTGGGAAATGGAAAACCAAATTCCAAGGACCACAAACAAGAGACAGTCTTAAGAAATTGAAGCATGACATTTCTCAATAATTTGAAATTAAGCACCTATAATCATTTGTTAAAAAAATCAAGCACTTTTTGAGATCCAACTGTAACATGCCAAAGCTAGTCCTTAGCAAGTCTAAATAGCGAGGTATCTTTAAAATGCCAAATCTACCTATCTTTTTACTGTCTTAATGACAAAGTAATAATAGATATCGCAAAAGAGTAATATTCATGCATCATATTTGAGTTTGTGTTTATAAATACTTACTTGACTTTGTTTTCATGGTAAACAGCCGTATCTGAGGGTTGATTGTACAGTGGCTAAAATAAGGGGGGAAAAGAACAGATAATCAATATATGTTTATCAGAAATTCCTGTAAACAAAAACAAAAAAATATTATAGAAAGGGCTACATTATGAAAAACATCAGACAACTTTGTAAATGTCTTAAATGATAATATCAATGTACTAGCTAAATAATCTGAATGTGTAAAACAATTCTGTTACAAATGAGCAAAGGGAAGACAATATCAATCCCCTACTCCAACAAATTTCTGATTAGGCAGAAAACATAAAAAAGCATGACATACCAACTCAATTTTGGGTCCAAGTTTTTCAAACATCTTATGTGATTCCTCCGCCCGTTTCTATAAAATATTTTAATTAAATGAACATTTAGATAAATAAAAAAAAGATTCATTGAATTCAAATGTACAGCAAAGTCAGTCTATAACAAATCGGCTTAAAGCTAATTCAGTACTAAAACAAAGAGGAAAAAAATCCCCGAAAAGAATCATTATTTATCTACTTACATAGTAAATTCTGATGCTTAAAACGAAGGATGCCTATAACGAAGACAAAATTCAATCCCTTTTGACTTCTTTATAGACCAACTCAACTGTATATCAATTATACTTCAGAAATGAAATTGAAGTAGCCAAGGTTAATGCTTTATGAATGTTGGTCAATGATCAAGATCAATGTCACAAGATACATAAATTATGCACCAGTGAAATATGAAAATCCTACCCCTTACAATTCCAAAGTTGTGTCTAAGGTTGAGACAATCAGATCACATGGACATACGAATGTAATTCAGACTGATGGGAAAATAGTATCTGTCTACTTTATTGGTGTTCTACATCAATTTCAACATAATCTCTGCTTAGTCATATTGAAACCATGCTAACTTATGAAAATATAACAAAACACTCCGTTTCCACACATTTTCGGCCCCTTGGCCTTTATCAAGTGGTTGACGAAAGCGACACTAGTTTTTACATATTTTTACATGCGCATCATGAAAAGTTTAATTTTTTATCAATGTTAAGGATAGTGAACTTTACCCTATGCAGTGAGGGATTATATCAAGTCAATCCACAGTACAGGACCCCAGTTTTCTTCAGAGGGAAACAAAAACTAGTCATATCATAGTCTATGTAGAGACTAACCATTGACCCTTCCAACCAAGGGGGAGCATACTACCATATAACTAAAGCCATATTGTTAACATAAGCCACTGTAGGACATCACATGATAATTTTTTAATTTATCATTGGATAACGATGGGAATATCATTTAGTGTAGAAATCATCTGCCCTTGACTATGGGATTACTATACGTAGCGATGGGACTATATCTAGGTATAGTCCCACACGAAAAGCCAACGTGACGTCAATAGTTCTGGCAATGACGCAATGTCTTGCAACAGAGTGTATGCAGCAAGAGGGTTAAGTGATTTTAATTTGTTGATGTTATTGCAATATCCTATGGCTAGTTTCAAGTAAACACAAGACTATTCATTTTCTTGGAAAAAACACACACATGTGATGTACTAAATCTATTATGGACCACTCCCTTGGGAACAGTTCTCCTATAGTGTTGTCTGGTGAGAAATAGTACCTTCGCCTTACACCTCGGGTACTATACCTCACCAGACAACCCTATAGGAGAACAGTTCCCTCCGGAGAGGTCCATAATAGATTGGTAGGATATGGAATCTAGTTTGTCTGTTATTTCTGTAAGCCTACCCTGTTCTCAGCATAAATTATCTGGGCTATACTTTGGTGTTTGGTCTCCTGCAGAGGAAGTTCTGCCATCTCCTGCTTCTCTGCTGGAGGCTTGGACTTCACATGCTCCAGTTGATGCTTAAATGGAAAAGTAAATATATTCATTATCTTACCTGAACAAGAAGCTATTTTACAAGTTATGAGGAAATTACACAGAAAAAATAAGATCCATCCAAATATATGGGCAAGGAGTATACTGAAACAAATGGCCCATTGACCTTCCCTGTGACCAGAGAGTCTGATGCTTAAAACTTCACTTTGTCACATGTTCATTTATGCTTGGCTGAAAACTTTCAGAGAATGAAATTATAAGACTTGATGTCCAGAATCAATTTTGGTCACATGGCACTTTTTTTCATCCTCTGGATGCTGTAAAAAAAATGTCCTTGAAACGACAAATATTCTATATCTTTTCAAGTACAGTAGAGTCGGTCTATAAAGAATCGGCTTAAAGTAAAATTCAGTGCTATAATGAAGAGGAATAAAATTCCCGAAAAGAATTGCTATTCATATATATACTGTAAATCCAGTTTTATTCTCGAGCATTTTATTTTCGTGTAATTACGCGAGAAAACACTTACTCGCGAAAATACAATTCTCGTTAAATATACTGACCTGATATGAGCATGCATCAAACAACAAAAACTTTTAACTTAAATGCATGCTCGCGAAAATATAGTACCGCGAATAATTGGATGAACATCGATTCGCTAAAATAAAGTTCCGCGAAAATATCTGGATTTACAGTATTAAGTAAATTATGATGCTTAAAATGAAGGATGCCTGTAAAGAAGTAAAAAATCAGTCCCTTTTGACTTCAATATAGACCAATTCCACTGTATTTCAATCTTAACTCTTTTCATCCTTCATGTGGTTAGATAAGCATGTTTTAGATAGCCACAACTGACCTCTCCTTTATAATTTACCCATCATCTACATGTATATCTAACATAACTTGATCTTTTGGTTGGTTGTATTGTTGTTTAACGTACGTCTCACTCAAGAATCTTTCCCATATATGGAGATGTTACAGAATGCTGGTGAAGGACGAACAAATTTGGCCTATGCTAGTCACTTACGACCATTGAGCAGTGATGGTTCTTTAACAAGCCAATAGCTACTGTGACATGGGACCTCAATTTTGACTGTCTCACCTGAAGAATCGGAACAGACAGTCCAGATTCAAACTCACGACCATAAAGCAAAAACACACTTGTGCTTTACCTGTTTTTTCTGCAGCTTCAGTATCTGCTGTTCCAGGTTACTTATTTCTCTGTCCACTTTACTGATGGCCTGCAGAAGTTCATCTTTGGATCTGTTTGTTTCATCTGGGGGTAGGGTGGGTGATATAGCTTCTACCTGTGGGTTGTAAGCTGGTTCCTGGAATAGGACAGAAAATGTATTAATGAACGAAGCTGTCCTAACAAGACAAAATGCACCACATGGACATTTGTCCTCCACTGACTCTAAGAATCTCTTAACCAAACTACAATTGCAAGGTCAAATTCAAAGTCAAGGCAACTAGGTAAATGTCTTGAGTTGGTATAAAAATGTAGTACAAATGATTGATATGGTGAAGGTACAATAGAGTCGGTCTATAACATATCGGCATAAAGCAAATTCAGTGCTATAATGAAGGGGACTAAAATTCCCGAAAATAATTACTGTTTTTCTATATATGTAGTAAATTCTGATGCTTAAAATGAAGGATGCATACAATGAAGTCAAAAGTCAATCCTCTTTGACTACGTTATATACCAACTCCACTGTATATAGGAAATATGAATCCCTATACTTTAAGAGAAATCTGCATTCAGAACTTCCAAACTTGACAGACAGGCAAACAGATGGACAGAAAAACAAAGCAAATCTTATATAACGCCCCAACTTTATTTGCCAGGGTTATAACAAATCATATAATGAAAGAGTTAGGAGTCTGGACAATAAGAAATTACAAGAGTGTTATGTAAGAGAGGAGATAAAAACCACGACAAAAACAAATATAATCATAGACCCATACAAGTCCGTAACAAGTATAAGGCCAAGGGCAAAAGCGAAAATCATATAGGGTCTGTAACCATAATATAAGGTGTGGACTGCAAATCTGTGGCACTCTCAAGAGATTAACCTGTCCCTGTACAAAGTGGTGACAGAACCTAATAGAGTGGAACTTTGTTAATCCAGACGCCATCCTTCCCAAGCAAATGTCCAGACAAATGAGGCAGCTGTACTACTGAATCATATACCTCTAAGGACTGATACAAACTGAAACCTCTGTTCCCTGGAATTATTTTCTGGAAGATGGAGCATCCAGATTAATGGCATCTGGATCAATGAGGTCCACCTTTATGCCAGAACAGACATTCAAATTGCAGCATCCAGCTGTACAGCCACTCTTGGTTATTTTGTGATTTCATAATTTGAGAGATAAAAACAAAAATCTTTCTAATCACTCTGCATTATAATGAATCATGAATTTGGTCACCCGTATTTTGTGGAAGTAAAAACTACTTATAATTCCCAACTCTTCACTAGAATAAACTCATACATAGAGTGAGATGAAAAACATTTTTCTCTCACCCCGGACAGAGAAATCCATTTATATACCCGTTCTGAGATATCTCTGTCTCACACCCTGCATGCTTGTCTCGAACCCCCTGACGTCACTACCGGTAAGTCTTGACCTCCATTTGACGTACTTTGTCTGCTTGAATGCAGTGTTGCATTTTTATGTTTACTACTTAGGAACACATTATTTGAGGGTGAGAGAAAAATAATCAACCACCACTTTGTACAGGAACAGACAAATCTCATCCTCTTGCCAAAGATTTGCAACATCCAAGACTCGGCAAGCCTTGTCATGGACTGCAAATCTTTGACACTCCGGTGAGATTTCTCTGTCTCTGTACAAAGTGGTGATAGATCCTATTTGTCTTTAATTTCTTTTTTTCTAGTAATATACAACCACACAGAATACAATCATATTTTGCAAATATATTTAAATGACAAATTACAAACATACCTTTTTTATCTCCAAATGAAGGGGATGGGTCAAATCTCTGTCCATGGCCAGACGAAGTCTCTTGTGAGGCTGTGGACCTGAGGTGGTCTGGACTGCAGGCCCCTGGCTGGTGCTTGGACCAGCCTGTCCCGGGTCTGCAGCCGCCTGGGCAACTTGTAAATTACCCATGTTCTCTTGGCCATAGGGTGGGTAAGCAGCCTCTCTTCTGAAAAGAAAGAAAAGACAACTTAAGCAATATCCTATTTTGAAATTTGATACTGAAAGGTAGATAGAGGGTTCTCACCTAGAATATACTAAAATTTACAGATAACTTGAACTACCGGATTACATAAACTCATTCAATCACAGACTATGGTAATCTATAGATCTATAGTAAGTCAAACTATACTATACTTTTCCAGAATGTTTTTTTCAGCTGTGTAACTCATTAATAGACCCTTTCACTTTAATTACAGCTCTGTAACTTTGGTTGGCAAAATGATACAAATTTCCAGAAAGTGAAGTCAATAAACATAACAGATGAGAGATATGTCCCCCTTGTCGCATACCTAATCGCGACCTCCCCTTATTCGTTTGTGACCATCACCGATTGTGACATTCTTGTATTCAAAGATTTGTGACACAGCGGGTGCCGCGCGTGGATCAGATGAG
>JACSZP010030148.1:0-10730 GCA_016161895.1 Pinna nobilis
AGTAACTTCTTCTTTAGAAGGGCTGCATAGAATGAATAAACTGAATGCTAATGTCTTTAATGTTTATGCTGGTATTACTCAGGTGAGCGTTATAGGCCCATTGGGCCTCTTGTTTTTTTTTTGTCTGTTTTGATTCCTGGTAAATATTTTGTTATAAAGCAGCTAGGGTTCATGCCACACTATGCAATTTTAGGAAACTGTTAAAAACTATAAATTGGCTCTAGAATATTGTTTTTGAGTGATTTTCTCAAATGATCTCACTGACTCTCTCTCATCTCTCCAGCAATATGTTCGCAACAAACAGGTAACATACAAACCTCTCCTTGGCTTTTCCAGGTAAATGACAGGTTTTCTCTGTTATGACTGTTTAAGAAGTACCCAAAACCAAATTGTTCATGCACAATATAGGACAAATGCGTGATAAGTACCTGGAGCACCATGGCACCAATGTACTAGCTCGTGGTCTTCTGGTCGCCTGGTGCCAACTTCATCCATTGCTGGTGGGTAATTGTGGTTGGACTGCTTGAGACTCAACATAAAGTCAACACTCTGCTTAATCTTATCTGCAGCTTCCGGGTCATATGCAAGGAATTCTGGGAAACTGAGGAGCATCTGCAGAATACTTGACAATCCATGTGCTGCACCTGAAGGTATATATATTTAAAATGTACAGAGGAACCCTGTTATTAAAACCATCCATGTGCTTGGCTTAATTTGGTCTGATAAGTAAGGTTTAAATAGCCTAGAGTAGTGATAGACTGAATACTTATTGTTTGTGTTGTAAGGTGGCCTCTAGGCAAGGTTCCACTGCATACCAATAGTCATTGCTCTAAACATTGTAGATACATTGTATTAAAATATAATGTATTGGTTTTGGCAAGCTGAATGCATGCTTTTTAATCAGTGTAGTATACATTTCCACTGCCCAACAGGCACCATACCTAATCAAACAATGTGCACTATGCATAAGAGTTATTTCTCCTGTGCTGTATAACAGGGACTTTGTAACACACATGACAGCAACCCAGAAGACAGCAAGCTCCTAAATTATTCAGCATAATTGTATGTCCACATTGTATTTTTTTTCCAGGTTGAAATCAAGTGTGTAACATGTGACATATTCAACCATTTATGACTCTTTCTCTTTTGAATTGTTATCCTACAGCATTGTCTGGACAAATATGGTCCCCACGTCTGTGACCAAGGGACCATGGCTATCCAGATAACACTAAGTTCCTCCAGAGGAGTGTCATTGAAGTGCTGTTTGTGTGTCACTGAAGTGTTGTTTAAATGCTGTTTGTGTGTCATTGTAGTGTTGTTTAAATGTTGTTGGTGTGTCATTGAAGTGTTGTTTAAGTGGTTTGTGTCATTGAAGTGCTGTTTGTATCATTGAAGTGTTGTTTAAGTGATGTTTGTGTGTCATTGAAGTGTTGTTTAAGTGCTGTTTGTGTGTCATTGAAGTGTTGTTTAAATGCAATTTGCGTGTCACTGAAGTGTTGTTTAAATGCTGTTGGTGTGTCATTGAAGCATTGTTTAAATGCTGTTTGTGTGTCATTGAAGTGTTGTTTAAATGCTGTTGGTGTGTCATTGAAGTGTTGTTTAAGTACTATTTGTGTGCCATTGAAGAGTTGTTTGTGTGTCATTAAAGTGCTGTTTAAGTGTTGTTTGTGTGTCAGTAAAGTGTTGTTTAAGTGCTGTTTGGGTCATTGAAGTGCTGTTTGTGTATTTTTGTTGTCATTTATGTGTTGTTTTGTGCTGTTGTTGTCACTAAGGTGTTGTTTGTGTGCTGTTGGTGTATCACTGATCATGAATTGTGTTTGTGTGCTGTTGGTCTGTTGTTAAAGTATTATTTGTGTGTTGTTGGTCCATCACCAAGATGTTGACATTGTGTGTGTTGCTTGACTCTCATTGAAGTGTTGTTTCTGTGCTGCTGGTCTATAAATGAAGTGTTGTTTGTGCCCAGTTGGAGAGATGCTTGTTGCTTTTGTGCTGTTCATCTGTGTATTTTTGTGTGGTGAAGTGAAACTCATGTCTACTTGGTATGATGAAATGTTGTTTGTGCCTAGTTAGCAGGTTGTTTGTGTGTTCCTACCAATTTGTTTTTTTTGTGCTTTTTATTTGTGTGTTGTTGGCTCCTGCGTGCTATTTGTGGATGTGTGCTATTGATGTGTTGCTTGTTTGCTATTGGTTTGTGTGCTGATGATGTGCTGCTGGTTTGCTTTTAGTTTCTGTGCTATTAGTTTGCATGCTGTTGATGTGTTGCTTATGTGCTATTGATGTTTCCTGTGTGCTATTTATGCTGTTGGTGTGTTATTGTTTTTTTTATGCTTGTGTGCTATTCGTGTATTTCTTGTGTGCAATTGGTTTATGTGCTTTTGATGTATTGCTTTGTGCTAATGGTGTGATGTGTTGCTATTAGTTTGTGTGCTGTTGATGAGTTGCTTGTATGCTATAAATTTGTATGCTGTTGACATGTTGCTCCTGTGCGATTTGTTTGTGTGTTGTTGATGTGTTGCTTTGTGCTAATGGTGTGTGTGCTGTTGATGAGTTGCTTGTATGCTATTGGTTTGTGTGCTGTCGATGTGTTGTTTGTGTGCTACTGGTTTGTGTGCTACTGATGTGTTGCTTGTGTGCTATTTGTTTGTGTGCTGTTGATGTGTTGCTTGTGTGCTACTGATGTGGTTCTTTTGTGCAATTGGTTTGTTCTGTTGATGTGTTGCTTGTATGCTTAAACTATGTGTGCAGTTGAAGTGTTGCTTATATGCTATTAATTTGGGTGCTGTGTGCTATTGGTTTGTGTTTGATTGGTGTATTGTGGGAATATTGTTGTTGTATACTGGGTGTTGTTGTTAATGTGTTGTTTTGAGTATTTACTGTTTACAATTGTGCCTCTATAGCCATACTATACCTAGATACTCTGTACCATAGTAGGAGTACATCAGAGGTGCCTTTGGCTTAGATCTCTGTTTCTGAGCTCCCAGTTTGCCAGACTCCACCACAACTTTACACAGGGACAGTATCTGGTCTTCACTCAGTATCTGCAATAGACAGATATCTAAGTTATATTTTAAATGAGGCCTATAGACTTGAGCAAATTTATATTGCTCAGCACTTCAGAAATAAAAGTTCTTGAACTTAAGCAATAAAGCTTTATAAACAAAATAAAATATATATCTGGAAGCTGTCACGGTTACGTGATAAGCATTTTTGTATTCAGATTATAAAGCCATGGGTTTGAATCAACTAGGCAATGGCACTACTGGGTTCGGATGTGACAGTTAAAACCGCGGTTTCTGCACATTATTGTCATTAATGTAAATGAGCCTCACTGCTCAAATCTGTCTTAAGAATGTACATGTATATCTACAGTTGTACCTTTCGTCCCAGCTTTTGTTGTAAAGCCAGAACTCCACTCATGTACCCGGCACGCCCAACCAAAAGTTCATCAGATCCATGTCGAAAGAAATCAATCTTTTTACAGCATTCCATCAGGGACACAAACTGTTGTACAAACATGTCAGACTTTTTAACATCCCCAGCCTCCTTATACAGCAAACTGCATGTTGCTGCTACCCCGGCAGGTCCCAAAATAAACGAGCACGGAGGATCATTTGCGAACCCCCCTCTTTTCTGGAAATCTAAGTTTGTTTTCAGATACATCATTCCAGCTTCTATATAATCATGTCTTTGAGATTCAAAGTCGCTGTGCTTTGACAGATAATACAACATGTATGCAACACCAACGTTTCCAACGTAGAGACCTCCATCACAAGAGGTCGGGCTCGGTCCCATGCGTTCAAGAATCGACTTAACGATAGCAATAACATTGTCTCGCCATTTGATCTTGTCAATTTGCACGGGAGAATTCGGTACGAAGTCTGACAGGCGGTTGACAAAGTGCCTCATCGCTAATTTCTTCTCATAAACACTGCATCAGTTCATGGTAAACTTGCATCAAAATATTTTGGTTTCTTCGAAAATCTTGGTCATAAAAATGTTTCCTTGAAATGGAAAAGATGTTTGCGGTATCACTAACCCGAATTTGAAATTATGTGAACCATAATTACGTTAGATTAAATGATTACAAACCTACAAAATAAAGTGTATTGGAATAATAAATAAACGCATCCGCTGATCTAGAGGGGAGGGGTTAAGGGTGTCCTGACTCTCACGGCCTACAAATAGCAAAATAGGCCTACAATTAGGGGGCCTAGGCCTACTTCTACAGATTCTCTTTCAGGGTTGGGGTTTTCCGTACCACAAGTTGGACCCCCGGAAAAAAATCCTGTGATCCGCGCATGAAACGCGCATCCACTATATGCACACACGTTGGATTATTTACTTCACTCCAAATTCCTGCAATTTAAGATTCTTTAAAATATAGATTGCTCGGTTGTTTTTCGCTTTAAAAATTCAGTCGTTTGAAAAGAAAGGGGTGGGTCAGTGAATATGATACGTACTGAATCCCGATGCTGTATACATTCTATTAGAATATTGGTACCAATCTCCAATCTCTCTTACAGAGTAATCGAAGTTTCGTGGTTTGAAATCGAGCGGTATTCAAGGAAAGCAGACATGAAATGCCGGCTTGTTAGAAGAACACATATTAAAGCACCGGCGGCTCCAGCCAGGTGGATAGGGATGTAACCACTCTTTATCCCTTAAGTTAGATACAAAAAATGGAAAATGGATTCTAAAAGAGAGATAGAGAGAAAGTGTGCTTTAATCAACTTAAAGCAGTAGCTGGCGGGTCCAGCCAGGTGGATAGGGACCGGGTTGCGACACCACCAGGCCCTTTTGGCTAGACAACAACGAAAAAATTGAAAATGGATTATACAAGAGAGATAGAGCGAGTGTGTGCCGGCGTTAATCAATTTTCTAAAATCGTAAATTCATTTGATATCTGAATAAATTGTTGGCTCCCTCTGCTCGCCAGTCATTTCTTGATATTAAAAATTGTATCACAATTACATGTAGCAAGTTAAACACTGAATAGAAATCAGTAACACTTTCCATAATTTTTCGCTCGCCGAATTCGTTAATCAACTAATTCCATATCTTTAGATTTATGAATTTATTTGATGTCTCCTTTCTTCTTTTTGCTTCGCTCGTCAATCTTTAAGCGAAGGGGGGGGGGGCATTTTAAAATTGCCCATTAGGAAAAAAAACGTCGGTCTTAAACTCCCCCTTTGTAAAATATGCGTGCCGTCCTATTACTCCGACGACCCATTATTCCGTCAACGAACCATTGTTCCAATAAAAGGGGTAAAGTAGAAGATACCAAGGGGCATTCCAAATTCAAAAAGTGTACGACAGACAAAACCGTAGCCAAAACAAAAAGGAGATAAAACTACACACAGAAATTCACTTATAACTAAAAATAGAGTAATACGAACCCCACTAAAAACCGGGGGTGAGTTCAGGTGCTCCGGAAGGGTAAGCAACTACTGCTCCACGCGTGGCACCCGTCGTGTTACACATTGTCGAATACACGAATAAGTCATAATTGGTGATGGACATAAATAAGAAAGGGGGAATCAGAACTAGGTATGCGACAAGGGGAACATATCCTTTATCATCTGTTTATACATGTACTGGTTAAGCGTATTGATCAATCAGGTCATGATGGCACGCCGTGTCACATATCAAATACGGGAATAAGTCATGATCGGTGATGGTCTTAATACTGATTATATTGACTAAATTGGTCGGGAGTATTTGTTTGCCCAATAGGTCACTTTTGTTTTTCTCATATTTTGTGCTTTTTCTGTATCCATTGAAAGTTTGACAGGTGGATTCACCCCGCGAGAAGGCGGTATTTGCATCTTTTCAGTTTCATGATTACAACTTACTTTTTTCGCATAATCATGCCTACCAATTCCGCAATCTTACATCTTGTTTTATCAATATGATTTTTTGCCCTATGTCGCTCTACAAATTGGCGTTTCTGCGTTTTCTTTTCTTGTCTTTTTTTAATTTTTTGCTTTACTACACATTTGAAATTCTTATTTTTCAAAACTTGTTTTTTTTTCAAATTTGCTTTAATATGCCTTATCACGCCTTTTTATGTCCCTTAACTGAAGATTCGGGAGCATATATTATTTGTCTTGTCCGTCTCTGTGTATATTTGTCCGTAAAAACCCTTAACCTTGGTCATAAATACCTTATCCCGACCTTTTCTTACCGATTACGACTATTACCGAATTAAACATTTTCTCGGATTTGAAATAAAGTGACACGACAGGTGCCGCGCGCTGAGCAGGAGTTGCTAACCCTTCCGGAGCACCTGAACTCACCCCTGGTAATGGTGGGGGTTCGTGTTACTTATTTTCCGTTTTTACACGTCTTGTTGTGTTGACAGCTGTTTGAGTTGTCTCTTTTTTGTTTGGCCAACATTTCGTCTGCCTTTGGATTTTTGATTTATTGATTCCCCCTTGGTATCTTCTACAGTCAACTTTTGAATGATAAGTGATAGGGCTTTCATATTTCACATGTATATTCCTTGTGATACGATCCTTCAATGTGTATCAACACTTTTAAACTTATGACCTTGGAGTTTTCCCTTCTTAAAAACAATTAACTTGGACCATACCTTGTGAACTATAATGGAAAAGCCTTTCATATTTCACATAGATTTCTCATGACCAGATCTCTCATTTGTACCAAGACTTTTGGCGCAGTTACATGTACAGTGGAGTTGGTCTACAACGAACTCCCAGGGGATTGACTTTTGACTTTGTTATAGGCATCCTTCGTTTTAAGCATCAGAATTCACCACACATAAAGATAAATAGTTATTCATTATAGGGATTTTATTTCTCTTTGTTATACCACCGAATATGCTTAAAGCTGATCCGTTATAGGCCGACTCTACTGTACAGTGGAACCTCGCTATTAAGACCACCCAAGTGACTGGCTACATGTGGTCTGATTAGTGAGGTGGTCTCTTAAGTGAGGTTGATTTATGCCTTTAAAGTGAAATACAGACTGAATTTTTGTGTAATTTAGTGGTCTGATTAGTGAGGTGGTCTCCTAAGCGAGGTGATCTTTAGGCGAGGTTCCACCGTATATGTATAGTGACCTTGACCTTGGAGTTTGACCTAATTTTATATTTTGCTGCTGTACAAGTAAATCATTGTTTCACAAACACATCTTGCCTGCATTGTTCAGTCACCTTTCAATTTCGTGTCATTGAATCTTATTTGCATTCATGGACCTATTCTGTATTTATTGGCATACATACTTTCAGTTTTGCATTATTAAGCATTTTGAATCAAATTATTTCTTTTTAAAGTTATGCTTATACATGTATATGACTGAAAGATATCACCCTGTGATATGAAAAATTGTACCAGTGCTTTTGTTCACTCTGAATCTGCTTCTTGTTTCACTAAATTGAATGTATTTACATGCTATGAAGATGTAAAATTAAGAGATTGAGATGGGGGTGTACATGTGGTTTCAGGAGTATATAATCTCAGTGAGCATAGCTGGTAATTCTTGTCCTCCAAATGAAATGACAAAATTTTACATCCCATGATGCATTAGGTGTAGGCATATTAAAGATCCCTCATTGGGGCCACCGTGGCCGAGTGGTTAGCATGTTTGACTTTCAATCGATGGGTTTGGGGTTTGAATCCGCGCAGCGCCACACTGCGGTTGGCAATCCCTGTTTGTCGAATGAGACAAAAAAAAAACCAAGGATGCGTGTCACAGTAGGTGTTGACCATTAAAACACACTCCCTGCTCTACAGCCATAAGTGCCAAGAATAGGCAAAATTTATCGCCCTTCACAGGCACATGGTGACGTCTCAATATGAGTGAAATGTCCTTGAATGGGACGCTAAACAATAATACAACGACAACCAAGATTCACCATTGCTTGCTCTAAGGTGTTAAGTGCAAGGTTATACCTTGAAGTCAATCATTTACATAAATTTTTTTGATATCACCATAACATAACCTCTACAGGGATTCTGAGTTACAACATCAAAACTGTTTTATATGGTGTGGGCATAAAAATTATAAAACTTTATACAAAAACATGTACTTCTTTATAAAATGATACCAGAAACTTTGAATTAATACATTGTACATGTATATCCTTTCTCATTTGCAACAAGCAAGAAAAAGAAAAACAATAACATGCAAAATACATTTCCCACACATGTAATTATTGGTGGATTTTGAGTACATGCACAATGCATACAGTACCATATGTAATATAAACATATACATGTAATGTAATTTGAGATCATATACATGTTATGTAATTCGAGTTCAGGCACTTCCTACAGGTACATTTTAATCGTTTTTTATCCTTTATGAATTGAGTAGTCCAAGGTACGAAAACTGTCCCGCATCTGCCTGTTTTTTTCTTCAGTCCTCCTCAGGAGCTCATTCACCTTGGGGACTATCCTCTCCTTCCACGTCAAATCATCCTGAACCTCCGGATGAAAGAAACATACATATCGGCGAATCGCCGCTTTCCGAACAGGATCTAAGGGGTGCTTCTTCAGCTTGCCATTTCCGAACCAGTTGAATCCGAATCGTAAATTCCCTGGTCCGAATAACTCTGGAAAGAGCCTCTTGGTTAAGTGGGCTGCAAAGTTTCCAGAGCCACAGGCTTCGTAGTTCATTTCGGTCAATGTTTCAATCGGGATCATATGTTCACCTGGAATCCCTTCAAATTGCTCGTCATTAGCTGTGTGAGAGATATCTACCTTCTCCTGATTGGTGTTGTTCACTGCATTGACCAAAGAGTCCTGCGTAATCGTGAAACTTCGTATGGCCTTCTAAAGGTCAAGCTGCCTTTTGTTCATTGTATCAATTTTCTTATTCTGTTCATCCAGACGCTTTGCGATGCCCTGGAATCCGGTGTTTAATGCTCTGAGGATTCCTGTTAAAGATTCGTTCACAGACTGCATTGAGGTATGCAGCTGCTGGATACCTGCAGTTGGCCTAGCTAGTTGGAACGTCATACCCAGCTCCGCTGATCCAATACACGTAGCTTGCTTTGGAGCAGTTTCAGCTGAATCTTTCTCATCTTCTGAATCATCCAGTTGGATAGTTGGCCGAAAGGATGGAAGCGTCACCACACTCACAACACTGGCAAGGGGCTTTCCTGATTTGGTCTAGAAAAAAAAATAATGATACAAAGTGTTCTAGATTTATTTCTGTATCTAAATTTATTTACTTTATTTTCAATTTCCTATCCATCGGATGAACCAGTCATAACCGAGGTCCTGTCGGTATGTTTGCAGTAAGTGCTTCTTGGCTTTCACCTGCTTTCAGTAACATCACAGGATAATAAATACAATATAGATTCTTTATTTTGACGTTCAATTAAAAACATAATTTCATTACATGTACATGTGTTGAAGTCACATCTTGTCAGCGCGGGTTCGAGCCCCGCTTGAACCTAGTTGATTATGTGAGAAAGTTTGCTAGTTTACTTGCGGATGGCCGTTGATCTCTCCCCGGTTACATTTGTAACCGAGTTCTTTCCTTCATCAATAAAAATAGGCCTTGTTCAACCTATTCATATACCCTAATCCCTATTAAACATACACTTATATATTGTCTATATTTAAAGAATATATGTCAATTAAAAAATATATGTGTATTTATAAACCTTGTTGTTAACAAAGATAATAAGTTTTGAATAGGTTATGTTACGGAATTAAGTTGAAACCGTGTTGAGGAGTGTATAGTGATGTGAGAGGGAAAGCAAGAGCGAGATTTTAGAGAAATAGATATATTATTAATGAATAATTATGATACAGCTGAAAGTATGAATTTAAACTTTTTTGCTGTAAAAATTACATACTCACTAGCAAGTAAATTGTGAGGTCAAAATCAGCTAAAGTACTTCAATGTACGTCATTGTCAAATTTTATTGTATCTAAACGTTGATAGCATACCGTTTTGTCAAAAAAATATTTTTAGATACGATCTAGATTTTATATTAGCAAATGGGCGATTGACATAATTTCCTTAGAAGGCATTGAAGTTTTTTCAAGGCATGCAGATATATAATTTCGACCAATCACCATGCTCGGTTAAAAGCGCGGCTGGTTAAAAGCGCGCATCTTGCGCTGCAAGCCACATACATGTACATGTAACTTTATTTCATTATTGTATTACTGTCATGATGTAGGGTTCTGTTTTAACCCAAACTCATGAGGTTCTGAGATTGCCGGATCGCTAAACTTAGAAACAACTTAAAGATAATATAACAGTTAACAAAATTTAATAAGTANNAAAAAAAAAATGTAAATGTCAAATATTGTTCACAATTCGGCAGCAGTCATTTGCACAGTCCGTTGTATTCAGATACGGTCAAATTGTTGACCCAAAACACAAATGGTCACCGGTAATTAAAAAAATGCACAAATGAGAATTTTCCAAAAGGATATAAGTAGATGCAGCCACAAACTTCAATCAGTACGGTAGAAATCAGCACATAGATATCTGGGTTCACAAATGGTAGTAAAAAATCGATCTAAACCAGTTAACATAAACCCGTTGCTAATACGCTGACATAGACGCCGAAAGTGACTCCTAGCCCGGCTGGGCCTCCGTACTATCAGGAGCGCTGTGTCTGAAACCTGGCCCTTCAAATAAAATTGTATACCAGTGGCGGATACACGGGGTGGGGGGTGGGGGCGCACCCCCTAAATTTTTCAAAATATACTTTTTTCGTTATATTTGTATAAAATGTCAGAAAA
>JACSZP010030151.1:0-13459 GCA_016161895.1 Pinna nobilis
TATATTTACATTTAGAATGTCAATTCTGGATATATCCAAAGTCTTCCGGAGTGTTGTCGTCTCTGAAATGTAAGAATTGAAGTATTATGCCCTGGTAGATGAAAATTAAAGATACCAAGACTGTGCAGTCGCCTTTCTGAAATGGACATTTATCATTTATTCCTTATGTGGCTGACCTGCTAAATGAGATTCACTGTACTGTGCCTAAACATTCTATTTAGCATAAAATGAGATTTATCAAACTCTGCCTGTTTAGAAAATCAAATGTGCAACAGATATGTTTCTTTTTCATGACATTACAATGGCTCTAAGTACAAAGTAACATGAACTTAAAAATTTCCATTAATACTCACGCACACATTCCAACTTTTAAAAAGTTTGAAATATTTCTGGTAATTTTGATATCATTTGAAGACTTAGAAATGATGTAAGAAAAGGACATAACATTTACGATTGGCGTGAATGACACACCTTAGATTTGTGGTTTTTTTTCCACTGCCAAGATTTCGCAAAGGTTAGAGAACAATTCTTGCGAAGTGACAGCGAAGAGGTACTAAGCTACATTAAAACGGTATAGTCTTAAAGAATTCCGCTAATACTTACCGACACATTCCAACATTTAGAGTGTTTTAAATATTCTGGTAATTTTGATATCATGTAAGAAAAGGACATAACACTTACGATTGGCGTGAATGGCACACCTTAGATTTATGGTTTTTTCCACTGCCCAGATTTCGCAAAGATTAGAGAACAATTCTTGCGAAGTGACAGCAAAGAGGTACTAATCTACATTAAAACGGTATAGTCTTAAAGAATTCCGCTAATACTTACCGACACATTCCAACATTTAAAATGTTTTAAATATTCTGGTAATTTTGATATAATGTAAAAAGGTAGGAATAATGTAAGAAAAGAATCATGACACGTACTATTGGCAGGAAAGGGACACCTTATATTTTTCCTTTTTTCCAGTCTTAAATATTTGCAAATGCCCGAGAACGATTCTTGCGCAAAAGCTTCGCCGGAAATCAACGCAGTCGTTTTAAGAGTTCTATCTGTAATCGGAAAGCCTGAAAATAGACAAATGATACATAGTTCCTTATCATTTATATAAAACAGATACAAGCCTTATTACATATCTTATTCTTATCGTACCGTGGTAAACGAAATCGAAAATCCATGGAGCCTCAACTTGACATTCCAAAAAATCTTGATATACAAATCACCCTTGTTGGTACGGGGATAAATGGTAAGTTGTATTGTTGTTTAACTCTCCACTCAAGAATATTTCACCTATATGGATACTCACCGTGTGTCGATGAAGGACGACGAATTTGCCTATGTTCGGCACTTATGGTAGGAAGCAGGGATGGTTCTTTAGTATCCACTGAGATACTGATAACATTTCGTATACACAACAAATCAAAACCGAAGAAGTTGGCACGTGATGACCAAGATTGTAAATGACCAGACTGGCCATGGACAGGCAAGTTATCGTGTTTCGAAGTACAGTCTAACCTGCCTTAGCGACCCACTGAATTAAAGGAAAATCTGTCTTATGTGACCTAAATGAGTGGTTCCAAAAATTGTTTTTCCTATATAAATCACCTGAATTAAGAGACCACCTGTCATATGTGACCGTTTTTGCTCCTTCCCTTGGACGGTCTCTTAAAACAGGTTAGACTGTAACAGGTATAATTTGAATGCTAAATTTGAGTTAGCGGGATACAGAGAGAGGAAAACTCCGTGGTATTAGAATTCCGCTGGAATAAGTACAATTGACAAAGGGTCGGTATCCAACTTGGATAATCCGATACTTACTTGGATTAAGATCCACCGTGACTGTTATCTTACTGTTGACTGTATAAACAGCTGGACAAACTGTAATTGTCGACCCATAGTCTGTGCCTTGAAGAAAAATTGACAAATATAAAAAAAGGTTTAAATTCAAAGGATGCAGGGTAAGGAGAGGTTCAGGTGGTCTCACTTGGCCATGTGAAGATAGAAATGTTGCTGGTTCACAATGAAGTTAGATCTGCCAACTGTAAAAGGGGGAAGTAGAAAATACCTATGGACATTCAAATTCAATAAATCAACGACAGACAAAATCATGGCAATAAAAGAAGAAGACAAAACTAAAAATAATTATACACACAGTTACACGTATAACTTAAATAGAATAACACGAATACCACTAAAAATCGGGGTGAGTTCAGGTGATCCGGAAGGGTAAGCAACTCCTGCTCCGCGTGTGGCACCCGTCGTGTGACCTATATTTCGAATCCGAGAAGATGTTAAGTTCGGTAATAGCCGTAACCCGTAAAAGGACGGGGTTAGGTTTGTGACAAAGGGCACATAAGTGACATTTGATCGTTCACTATCTTACTTTTAAAAGTTGAAAAAATTCACATGTTCCCATACAAATTTCAAAGCAATTGCATAAACAAAGATCTTAACAAAAAGTAATTGGTCAATTTGTACATCTTAAAGTCTGTGACCTTTGAGCATTTTGCTAGTTGACCTATTAGGAAAAGTGTTAAGCTTTTCAATATCTATGAGTTACAAAAACAGATGTACATGTATTTGTGTTTTGCTTTTTGTTTGTACAGGTTTAAATTTCAGGCTCCATTTGCATAATTGACCTTAGTAGCAACAAATGTACCAAATATGGTTTCGTTGCAGCATCAATGGTCATATCTCTCATTGATGTACATGTATTTTTCACCAATATCTTAGTTTTCAAAATTGTCCCAATGAAAGAAATATACACTAATAGCATGTCATATACACTTGAATTTAAGATAGCTAATGTTTTAAAATCTCGCTTTATTTTGAGCATAAAACAGCATTGTATTTCTCTTTTTTCCAAAGTTTTGCATAATTCACAAAGACACCTGTTTTTGTTTTAATAAACATTCATAGGGCTACCGTGGCCTACTGGTTAGTGTCTTCGACTTCTGATCGCGAGGTCTGGGGTTCGAGTCGATGCCACGTTGCAGTTGGCTGCCCCTGCTCTACGGCCATATTATCGAGCATAGGCAAAATCTGTCGCCCTTTACCGGCACGTGGTACAGTCTTAGTATGAGTGAAAGATTATTGTTGTATGTTGTTGTATTGTTGTTTAACGTCCCGCTCAAGAATATTTCACTCATATGGAGACGTCACCGTGTGCCGGTGAAGGGCGACAAATTTTGCCTATGCTCGGCACTTATGACCGTAGAGCAGGGAGGGTTCTTTAACGTGCCAACACCTACTGTGACACGGGACATCGGTTTTTACTGTCTCATTCGAAAGACAGGGCCGGCCAAACACGGATTGGCGCTACGCGGATTCGAACCCCGGACCCTCCGATTCGAAGTCGAACACGCTAACCACTCGGCCACGGAGTCCCCCGAAAGATTATTAAGTGGGGTGTTAAACAACAAAACAACAAACCAACCAACACTCACAGCAACTTTCCATTAAAAAAATTAATAATGAAAATTATTAAGTTTCATTTAAACTCAATAAGATATATTATTTGAGTTTGACTGCTTGTCGAAACATGAGTCTTATTACAGAATTGTACCTTCATCATTCATAAGCATATGCGAGGTATGTGCATGTTGTTTGATATTTCTTGATAGATTAGTTGTAAGCATTTATAAAAAAAAGCATTTTAATAGAAATAGGGCAAAATGGAGAAAACGCCTTATTGATCAAAAGCAACTCAACTGCGTCCAAGCAAGAAGGGTAATGTTTGAAACAGTCTCGCTTTCAATTGAAAAAGTCAAGCTCAGTAAAAAGGTCACAAGTCAGTTAAGAACTCTCAAGAGCAACTCTATATGGTCGTGCTTCAAAAGACACAAGAATGAAGGACTTCATATTGCTAGTGAGACACCTCTATATGGTCGTGCTTCAAAAGACACAAGAATGAAGGACTTCATATTGCTAGTGAGACACCTATATCGATAACAAACCTTAGCAAGTCGGGATTTCAAACTTTGACCAAGATAACCCTTCACTGGAAGTTTATTGGATAGACAGAACTTAACCTGATACTTTTGTGACACAAACTCTTTAAATTCCATAATTTTCGCGAAACTTGATCTTACTGAATCAATTGTCTAACAACTATTTGCAAAGTAATATTTTCACGATTGTGCTTTTTACAACAATGGCTCTTGTTTATATGGTGCACGTTTATGTCAGTTCAGAATATTTAGCGAAACATTTATTTTCGCGAGCATGTTACGACAAATTAAAATTCTAGAAAATAAAGCTGGATTTACAGTATTCATCTAACCAATCAACTGTAATTCATATTTCATAGATAAGCTTCTTTAATCGTATTTCTTTACTTAAAGTCCCGCTTAATGTCATTTCACCTACTTAGAGATGAAAACATGCTAATTCGCCCGGGGGAATCGGGTACGCTATAGCGGAGTTCTGTTTTCTTTTAGATTGAAAACTATGAATTACGCAATATTTCCCACTGATAAATAATACATTCACTATGTATATAGATGCAAATCATACCTGCACAATTCCGGCCGGTGACGCACTTCTCATCCGGATCGAGAGGCTTTGACCCGGATTGGTTCAACATAGAAGTCAGGATGATAACGATGACAGTGGACCTCATCATTGCTGTAGGATAACCTGCAACTGAAATACGAGTAAAAAACTGATATGGCATAAAGGTATAACCAAACACAAGTACACAGACATGTATGTATGTATGTATGTATG
The DNA here is from genome assembly GCA_016161895.1 of Pinna nobilis. Taxonomy (NCBI): domain Eukaryota; kingdom Metazoa; phylum Mollusca; class Bivalvia; order Pterioida; family Pinnidae; genus Pinna; species Pinna nobilis. The sequence goes on from JACSZP010030151.1 coordinate 4,732, forward strand.
TATGACCATGGTAATGCGAAATAGGGCTACCATAGTCAAATTACTGAAAAAAAAAACATTCCCAATTTATAAATCGGGCTGCGCAATCCACGGCATTTGTAATCAAAATGAAACTTTAAAATAAAAAAAAAATCATATTTAAGTGTACCACCAACAGTAGAAAAAGAGATGAAATGAACGTCATTATGACATGGGTGGGCGAACATTGTTTGGATTAAAAAATAATAATACAATTGAAATAGACACAATTGTTTACCTTTCACCGGCACACGGTGATGTCTCAATATGAGTGAAAGATCTATGAGTGGAATTTTAAACAACAATACAACCACCAATAACAGAGGGCATCAGAGTATAAAATAACGTGAAATGAAAAAAAAAACCACAATATCTTCATTCTAAAATTCTTTCTATTCTATCGTGCGACTCTTAAGGAATGGAAATAGCCTAAGAAAAAAAGTTACCCGTGCGAGAAAGGTCAAGGTGTTGTGCAGGAATAAGCGGCCTCTTGTCACAACGTACAAGTAACATTGAAACCCCCTCGCGTGGATAATCAAAATCACTGACCGGTGTTGCTAAACAATAAGGTTACGACTCATGGGCTAACGAGTCCAGTTTTACTGGTGGGTATAACCCTTGTCACCTTTCGTAAGTAAACTTGAAAACATTCTCACACAAAAAGAAGAGTATGTACTCACAACAATCATATAATTTCTGAGTACTTAGCAAACTCGAATTCCTTCTGGGCATTTAAACACTTACAGGAAGCGAATTCTTCCTTCTCCCTCAGACAGTTCTATAATAAATGCAACCAATCCTAGTTTTCCTGATCTATAGAAAATAAAAGTTGTGTTTATCCCCAGAACATTTGTGTACTTTAATCCACGATGAGGAAGTGATAACCCAATTATGCATACTTACCCATCCTTCACGTGAAATCACATCCAGGATTTTGTACCGGAGATATTTAACATATTATTTAAACTTCAAGAATAAAAAAAAAGAATCTATAAAAATCTAAAAGAATGTATATTAACGGGAAATCCAATTTTTCATTTATTTATTAATTTTTGATTTTTTTTTACATATAAACTATGAATGTGAAACTGCTGTGACTCTGCGGTTGAGTGCTTGCCTTAAAATGTCATGGTCATGAGTTCGAACCTAGGTAGGGAAAATAGACTTTCCCCTCCTGTAGATAAGTCTATTTTAAGCTTTAAACTGACTTGACACATTTAAATGACACATCAAACCTAAGTGAACAAACCACTAAAATAAATCACCTCAAAACATTTCCGAATAGCTGATGATCTCCACAACTCCTGATGTTTAGAATGCTACCCTTTGATTTGCCACTCACTTGAACAGAAAATGGGGTAATCTTATGGAAGAGGGTATTCTTCTTAGAATATATCATAACTAAAGTAGACTTTCATTAATATTCATCTAACATATATACCTGTACATGGGATTTTTTGAAACATGAGTTTGTTCGTTTACTTGCAAGAGGGATGCCCTCGTGCAGAGTATACATTTCTACATAGGCCGCCAACATAAGACCGAGGAATTTATTGTCATACGCCTTTGTTATTGTTTCCTTATTCAACGCTCACTTCAAGAATATGTCACGAAAGTAGACGTCTAAACGTGATTTTAAGCTGTTATCATATTGGATATCTCACGTAAATGGCTTACAGCTGCTTGCAAATATGATCTTTCAACTCCCCCTCATTTCTCTTGTTTCATATTAAACATGTCTCGCGCATGTTTACTTCCGTTCACTTTTGTGTCGCTATATCGGTTGCTTGTATTGTTGTTTATTAATGTCCCATTCAAGAATCTTTTACTTATAGCGAGACGTCACCTTGTACCGGGAGGGCGGACAAATTGTCCCTATGCTCGGCATTAATGGCCGTAAAGATAGAAGGGTTGTTTAATATGCCGACACCTACTGTTACATGGGACCTCGGGTTTAACAATCTCACCCGAAAAATGTTGTACCTCAAAGTACTTATGTCCTTGAGCCTCATGACTTTGAAACACAAAGGTCTGGTCCTTGCATACATGCCAAACACTTTTCCGAGCATATTCCATATTAGATCAAATGTGGTTTCGGAAATGTGATAAGCGATCCACAGCTATTTCAACATAAGTGAGAGATTCTCGCGGTGCAGGAGTTGCTTCCCCTTCCGGAGCACCTGGACTCTCCACCTCTTTTGGTGAGGTTGGTGTCACTCATTTTTTGGATTTACACGTCTTGTTGCGTCGATTGCTGTTTGTGTTACTGTCTCCTATTGTTTTGGTCATGGTTTTGTCTGCTTTTAGAATTTTGATTGCCCTCTTGGTATCTTTAATTATCACCTTGAGGAATAGGAAGTTCAGTAACACCTCAACAAATATAAGAAACAAGATGGTTAATCTACAGGAAATTCCCTTGGAATACTCAATATAGTCCTCACCTGTATGTACACATTGCTATTATATAATTCACATAATGACGAATCCAAATCAAGTCAAGGGGTATAAGTAATTTGAAGATAAAGTAAGTAATGTGCATAATAGCGTCAGATTTCTCGATGATAAATTTCTAATTAACATGCGCACTGGTACTGATATTATGTACATTCCGGTGTATGCATCCATGGTTCTCAGTGAATGCGGGATATAATACGTTCATCATATATGTAAATACCATTTGTCTACAGCTGGAGTCTCACATCCTGCACAGGTGTAGTAATTAAAATTACATAATTTACATAACATCAACGGCTTTTAACAATAGCAAGGTGATATCCTCTGTAACATGAGATCCTAGAAGAACCGTAAAGTCCACCGTTGTATGACATTTGTTAGTCCTTTGACGGACTGTATTTTCCATTTTCCTTCTGGTCTCACTCCCTGCATAACACATTTGATAGAGAGAGGCGAGGGGGGGGAGGGGGGGTATGACGAAAGACCAATTGACATTCATTTTCCCTTAACATGTTGAAGTGACAGGAAAACAAAAACAGATACGTACTGATTTAAATACAGTATAAAGTGCGGACAAAAGTTGTACACGTTCTAGAGCATTTTAAAGACAGATAAATTTGATCAACTTTTATGGCACGCCAAAATCACATTAATGAGTTAATCCTAGTTTTTCTCAGTTAATCTTAGTTTTTCTCCAGTTAATCTTAGTTTTTCTCGGAACCCACATTCACTGGAGAAAAACTAGGATTAACTGAGAAAAACTAGGATTTAATCATTTATGGCATTTTGGCGTAGTCAAACCTAGTTTTTCTCGCCAGTCTGCTTAAAATATATTATTGAAGTCATGCATTTGTGTTACGTGCGTTTTCATTGGCCAAGAACATCATCTAGTTCTTTGTGAGCGGTCTCAAATTCTATAGATTTAGCAGACAGTCGTCTTTCTATTCCTTTAAGAGAATCATTAATCCTCTCTTACACACTAACAATGTCGGATGGTGAGAACGCTGAAACCTGTTCATGATTTATTTACCGAGACATGAGTGCTGATCGCTTAGCTTTGGCGCCATTAAAGGTAATGATCGAGGATGTTGTGTCAAACATTTTCATTGGACTATGAGAAAATATAGGATTAACTGTGCCAAAATCACATTAATGAGGTAATCCTAGTTTTTCTCAGTTAAACTGGTTTTCTCTAGTATATGCAAATTAATGGAAAAAAAAAACTAAGATTAACTGGAGAAAAACTAGGACTAACTGAGAAAAACGTGGATTAACTTATCAATGTGATTTTGGCGCAGATAATCCAAGTTTTTCTCAGTTAAACCTAGTTTTTCTCCAGTTAATGCACATTAATGAGAAAAACTAGGATTAACTGGAGAAAAACGAGGATTAATTGAGAAACACTAGGATTAACCCATTAATGTGATTTTGGCGTGCCACAAACTTGCGTATGATATTTTGAGATGCAAATCTGTTTATTTATATAAAATATTACATTGATGTGGATCAAAGTACTGAATTATAACCTTCAAGAGCATTTTGATGTCGTCTGCTGAAATCATGGATTACTTCCTGGGATATATCAAACCTGTTTCCTGACTTGAAATCTGGAAATGGGCGGACTCTTTCATGCAAAACAGGAATTAGCAAAGATGCAACGATCAAACTGTAACCCTTCCTCATATGTGAACAAACAAACATTACATTACAGAGTGAATCTTCATTGTTGTTTAAGTCTTACCTTGTTCATAATCAAACACAATACATGTAAATGAAATAAAAACAAAGGTATGTTAGAAAAAGTTAAGTATGGAAACATTCCATTTTAGAAATAAGGTTGATTGGGAACAAAGTACTACCGGAGTATAAGTTTGGGTTTTCAGTAGTGTTAATGTCTCAAGTGGGTCGGCCTGGATAATTTTTTACCTTTAGATACCACTTAACAGTACATAAACTCTGATTAGTGCCACTAAAATTGGATCCCTTTCTCTTGTCTTATTAAATTATTCCATGTACCTAACTAAATTACTAAACTATATACATGTAACAATGTTTATCTTAAAGTAACAGGAAAGTTTGTGAGCACTTTGTTTAAAACAAACGTCAATTTCTTGTGAACAAATGAGCAGTATCATCTACCCTAACCCTGCCCAACGATCTAAACTAGAAGTTATACATAATCCATTGCCACTTGTTGCAAAAAGATCAATGACATCAAAATCAAAATTTCGTCTATGTATTATCCTAGAGGGCGCTTTTATCGCATTCTACAAGTAATCCCTATTATGGTTTAATTCACTCTGGACTTTTCAGATGTTGAATTCTACTTAGAATATTTACATACCGACTGTAATTTCCTTCACTGCACATATTGTACGAGTATGTTTGATTTTCAATGAATTACAGTGTGACCCATGAGCTTTACCAAAGCAAACCGCTTTACTTTAAGATGACTAATGAATACGGTACATGAATATCGGTGAAACCCTTTCTATTTGTACATGTATATAAAAGGTTTTGTAATCAGAAGCCTGATATATTTGTTTTTCCTTACGAACATAAAATATCATCACAAGGAAAAAAATGTTAAGAGACTCAGGCACTCAGTGTAGGCTCCGTCATGTTGTTCCGATTTTGTTCGTCTATTGGCTACGTTACAGTACAGTGAGACTCTCATCATGTTGGGGCTATGCGCAAACATGTACGATGCCCACAGCCGAGAAGCTGTTTTTCATAAATGACATCATTGAAGCTGATAATACCGCAGCCTATTAGAGTAATGAATAATTTCAACAGGGAAGAAAAATAGCACTTCGGTCCAATCCTGCTTAGATCTACCTGTACACTGATGACGTCATGTCTATCAATAAACCAGAGTTTCACAATTATATTTGGTAGATAAATCCTGTTGAATTTGAGACCAACGAAACAACAGAAGGAATCACACCTGTCTCTTACTAAGATGTACTCTTATCGACTGGGAAGGATGGTGAAATCCAAACCTCCCTTTATGATAAACGTGGCGATTTCAATTCTAACGTCAAGAACTCTCCGTTCATGAGTAGCAATGTCTCGTCCTCCCCTGCCTATGGCGTTTTCATTTTTCCACATCCATCGATACGGGGAATTCGTTTAATAATACGAGACCCCCTCTCAAGGATGTAGGTAGAGATTCTTGCGCGTAACCATTTGCAGTAACTGTCTTTGGCCAATCAGAAACCAGTACGCATGACGTTTTCAACCGACATTTCACCGAACTCGAAGGGTGTCCGTGGAACATTTGCGACGGGTATGGCATGTCAACAGGAGACGAGAGATCTCCTTCCAGATCCTCGGTCTTATCCAATTGGTGGTTTGCAATAGTTTTCCACGTTGACACCTTGGTTGTTTCTCAGCTTTACATACTTATTACGACCTTGATTACCGAATATCGCTTGGCACTTCTTCAATTTTATTTGAAAAACCTTTTTCAATTTTATAGAAAACAAGATTTTACCGCATAAAGACAAATTGATCAACAAGTATCCTATTTATGCAGGTTATTTATTTGTAATTCTTGGTCTACAACTTAATTTATTTGATCACGTTGAAATACAATGTCTGTTATTAATCTGAGGTACACGTATATATGTTTAAGGCCATGGCGCACACTCTATTATTCAATGTTTATTCATAACTTGATTACTTAGATTTGATCCATGTCAAATCATACACACGAACGACATCAATTTTTCCGATCAAATCAAAATAAATGTTGTTTTTGTATTGTTGTTTAACGTTCCAGTTAAAAATATTTCACTCATATGGAGACGTCACCGTGTGCCGGTGAAGGACGACAAATTTTGCCTATGCTCGGAACTGCTGGCTGTAGAGCAGGGAGGGTTCTTAAACGTGCCAACACCTACTGTGACACGGGATCTCGGTTTTCACTGTCTCATCCGAAAGACATGGGTGGCCGACGGCAGCGCAACTCCGGACCCTTCGATTCGAGGTCAAACACGCTAACTACTAGGTCACGGCAGCCCCGAAATCAAAATAAATACTGAATTTCTGAACCCACTGAACAAGAAGACATCGTTCTGGTATTCATTGGTTGGTGTAGTTATTTCTCTGACCATCATTTATACGCTAGCGTTGTCAAAAGTCAACGTGACATTACTACATAAGAATGGTCTGCCACGGCTGTCCTCCAGTTTTAATATCATCGATATTTTGCCTCTGTATCCCTGCAAAATAGAAAAAAAAATAAAATGAATAGGTTAAAAACAAATTGTTTGCAAAAGCTAATGTCAACAGTGTCCAGTATTCAAATTAACTGATTATCAACAAGGCCTTTTTAACATAATATGTGTAATGCGTACTGTTTCTGTCCTTTGCATGGTACAGTGACAATTGATCATTGAATGATCTTTATACCCAATGTCGTTTGACCCCAAACATTCGTTTAAAACCTATTTTGTCCTCTTTCTCTCAGATCCCTCATTTAATAACTTCTCCATTCATCCTCTTTCCTCGTCAGTTCACACATGTGGCATTCCAAACGTAATTCAACGTTTGATGGTTGGTTAATTGTTGTTTAACGTCCCACTCAAGAATATTTTACATACAAGTTTATGGAGGCATCACCGTGTGACGATGAAGGGCAACAAACATTGCCTACGCTCGGCACTAATGACCGTAGAGAGGGAGGGTTCTTTAACGTGTCGACACCTACTGTGTCAAGGGACCTCGGTCGTAACCCAAATCTACATACAGATTTTGAGACAGATCCCTTCTATCGTTAGTCGTCACTGAATACACTGAAGAATTTCCCCTTAGAGGCCTGAATTATTTCCTTTCAGTCCTAATATGTCCCACGCAAACACCCAAAGTGGAGCCTGTCTATATAATTTGAAGTACTTCCCCCAATATTTTACTTGGAAAAGCGATAATCGGATGAACTCTTTAACGGAATTCGTCATTGTATTCATGTTGTCAGATCTTCGATTCAAGCCCGCTTGAGGAGGCGGCTTGCTTTTTCTGTCCTGATGAAACAGATAAAAAGGAGAACAAAACTAAAAAGAAAAAACAACAACAAAAACCAAAATCCTGTCACAGCATGGGTCGGCACATTAAATAAAACCTCACACTTAGTGGTCAAACATGCAGTGATTAGGTTTCATCACATTTGATCATATTTCCATGAAGAATTTTTTAACAACAACAACAACAACAACAACAGCAGCAACGATATTGGCACTATAAATTATGCAAAAATGCATTCAATATTCTGAGACAATAGCGACACATATGCTCCCTTTTACACCTTTTTTCAAATCAGAAGGATATGACGTAATTCCACTGATTGTAGATAGTAGCGCAAGAAATGATTATATGAATATAATATAGCTATTTTAAGTATAAAGTAGATAAAAATTTACTTTTAAAATGTCAACGATAAACCTATCCAAAGTTTTCTGGATTTCTGTTTTCTCTGAAATGAAGAATTGCAAAATTACTGTAAAGTCAATGGCCAACAAACATGTATACATCAACATTTTAATATGAAAATGACGTATTATTTATTTCTACGTAGTTGGTTGGTTGTATTGTTGTTAAACGTCTCATTCAAGAATATTTCACTCATATGGAGACGTCACCGTGTGCCGATGAAGGGCTACAAATTTTGCATATGCTGGGCACATATATCCTTAGAGCAAGGAGGGTTCTGAAACGCGCCAACACCTGCTGTAACACGGGACTTCTGTTTCTACTGTCTCATCCGGAAGAAGGGACGACCAACCGCACAATGGCTTGAATCCGATTCGAAGTCGAACTTACTAACAACTAGCTCTAGGCGGTCCCACAAACTATTCCGATGAACACTGTATACACACGTATCATGCCCGGGTCCATGATGTTTTCCCGGAACTTTTCAAGGGGCGTCAAACTCGTGGTAAGGAGGAACCCAAAATGAGAATCTATGTCTAGATCTGCGCATGTGAATCTCTGAGTTCAGAGGTGGGATCAGTTGTCATGCAGGAGTAAGCATCCGCTGTCGACATCAGTTACATTCGCCGTATCATGACTATGTGTAAATGCGAATTGGCAGTCTTATACTGTAATTATGTGGTTCTGGTCATTAATTTTACAATCTTCGTGATTTAGGGAGTCCTAAAATTAGCGCTAAGTAGTGGAAGTCCTAGGGTGAAATCTAGAAGTTCAATTCTGCAATACGGGAGTTTTGAGATTGTAACTCTTTTGTTCTTGGAGGCGC
>JACSZP010030159.1:0-10213 GCA_016161895.1 Pinna nobilis
ACTGTGTGTCGGCGATAAGCAAGCACCTGCCGACGAGATCAATATTTGAAAATTCATAAAGTCAAGTGAGGGAAAGGACCAAGGAAATAAAAAAGCAGAGATCATTATAATTGCAAAAAAAAATCATCGCTTTTTCTATAACTTGTTTATTTTTTCTAAATACACATGATGGTTAATAAGGGCAATATTTCAAGCTCTATCAACACAACTCATGACGCAGATATGACACCTCAGATATATCAAGATTTTGCAAATTTTACGGTCGGTATAATGGCCATGTTCGCATTAACAATGTTCCGTCGATTAGAATGTTGAATTACTTGTTTGCTTGTAGTCAGTTAGAATATTCTCTACTGATTTTGAAGAGAATTCGTCTCTTAAGTGTTTCATGTGAATTTGGCAGTGGGCTCGCAGAGGGTGTGACCGGTCCGTAGAGGAAGCTTACTCCTCCATGGCACCTGATCCTACCTCTGTATTTTTAGAGGTCCATGTTTGTCCAATATTCACCAAATTTGTATATATTTTTTTATTTTTTATTCTTCTTGGAATATTTTATGAAGAAAACAATTGTTATCATTTTGATACATTTGTATTGACTTCCAGTGATGATCTTTTGATTTCTTCGAGAATTTTACTTTTTAACCAATTTTAAATATAATCTTTTTTATTTAATTAAATCTATTTAGTTCCTAGTAAAAATGGATGGGTTCAATATCACAGTTTTGTTCTTAGTCGGTCATTATGGAGAAATATCGGCAATTTTGTTTACCTTCAATAAAATGTATTCAAATAAATATATGAAGGACGGAATATTTGACAACAGATAGCCTGTTTTGAATGACCCCGCCCCTCCTGTTACTTAGTACATTGTGCATTGACTTCAGTGAATAAGAATTGTTTACAGTAACGTTCAATATCAGGGAAAAGAAAGTGGTTATTTTTACAAAAACCCGCTGCGCTGACGTCAAATCCTTATTGGGTTTTAACAGTTGATGACATATTTAGCAGGCACCACGCATATCATCCATTGTTTGATGGTTATGTAAACATGACTGAAAAATCGAAAAGTTCAATGTCTCATGCAAAATGCATAAGTTCAGATTTAGATACAAGAGTATGAAAGATAATAGTCAACTGGGCTAGGGGATACGCTAATTCATCAATGTAAACGCAGGGGTTTGTGCTATTGGTCTTTTGATTGACAATATATTTGTTGGTTTGGTTGGCGGGTTTTTTTTTCAACAGACCGTAGGCATTCCGATGGGCACAAATTGTGCTCCTCTTCTTGCTGACTTGTTTCTTTATTCGTATGATGCCGACTTCATACAGGGGCTTCTAAAGAATAATGACAAGAACTGTGTCAACTTTACGTGCCGCTATATAGATGACGTTATTTCATTAAATAATACAAAGTTTTGTGACGTTGATCGCTTCTATCCAAATGGACTTAAAATAAAGGACACCACGGAAACCGCCAAATCTGCTTCATATATCGACTTACACCTAGAGACTAATAATGAAGTACGGCTGAAAACTAAACTTTAAGGCAAAAGAAATGACTTCAATTTCTCTATTGTGAACTTTCCATTTTTATGTTGCTTTATTCCAGCAGCACCTGCCTATGTAGTATATATTTCTCAATTGATAAGATATTCCAGAGCACGTGTTTGCTATCAGGATTTCCTTGATAGAGTGTTGCTGCTGAAAAAAAGAAGCTACTTAACCAAGTGTTTGTAATGGTTAGATTGAAGTCATCTCTTCGAAAGTTTTATGGTCGCCGCCATGATCTGGTTGGCCGTTATGGAAGATCTGTAAAACAGATGATGAGGGATATGTTCCCCTTGTCGAATACCCAATCCCGCCCCACCTTTTTCCTCGATTCACCGATTGTGACTTATTCCCGTATTCGATGATATGTGACACGGCGTGCCGTCATGGCCTGGTTGATCAATACGGTTAATCAGTAAAACACGATGAGGGATATGTTCCTCTTGTGGCATACCAGGTCCCGATCCCCTTTTCTCGTTTATGACCATTACCGATTGTGAATTAGTTTTGTATTCGAAAATGTGTGACACGACGGGTGCCGTGCGTTGCTTACTCTTCTTGTGCACCTGAACTCACCCCGGTTTTTAGTGGGGTTCGTGTTACCATTGAAGTTTAACGGTCGCCATCATGACCTGGTTGATAGCTATAAAATTTCGATTTTTTAGATGTGGAGGCAATTTGTTGCTTTGCCATACACCTAGTCCCACAGGTTTACTGTTTATAGACATTTTCTCGGATTCGAAATAAATGTTACCCGGCGGGTGCCGCACGTAGAGCGGGGTGTCATGGCCTTCCGTAGCTTGAACCCACCCCCATATTTTTTGTGAGACTCATGTTACTCTATTAAAGTTTTACGGTCGACAGAATGACCTGTTTGATTGTTATAAAATATCAATTTGTACAGTTGATGGGATGTGTGTTCCCCTTGTCGTGTACCTAATCCCACCTTTTCTTACCGATTACGACTATTACCGAATAAGCCATTTTCTCGGATTTGAAATATAGCAACACGGCGATCGGGAGTTGTTAACACTTCCGGAGCACCTGAACTCTCCCCCGGTTTTTAGTGGGGTTCGTGTTACTCTATGTTTAGTTATAAGTGTATTTGTGTGTTCCTGTTTGTAGTTATGTCTCCTTTTTTGTTTTGGCCACGGATTTATCCGTCGTTGACTTATTCAATTTGAAATGTCCCTTGGTATCTTCTACTTCAGCCTTTATCTGTAGCTCTGTGTTAATTTCATTAAAAGGGTTCCTTATTTTAAAACGAAGTCGACAAAAGCCGAGTTTCCATGTTACGGTAGGTGTCGGCACTTTAAATAACCTCAGGGCTCAATGGTCGGTAGTGCCGAGCTCAGACCAAATTTGTAGATTTCAAATGAAAGTGGAAGTATTTTGCCGCTACACTCATATACAATTTAACCATTTAATCTGGAACAGGATTTTACATAACATGTATAAATAAAACATGAGATTATTGACTTCCATGGATCAAATATGTAATCAAAGAGCCCAGGAAATTGTGCTCTTGATCACAAAGCATCTGGAATCAAATATATGATTGTGAGACTAGTGGAATCATTTAATTATGTGATCATAGAGCTTTGTAATCACTCAGGGATCATAATACACCAGGAAATCAAATCTGTGATCACAGAGCTCCAGGAATCCATTCTGTGATCATAAAATTCAAAGAACTATACATGTATCTGTGGTCATAGAGCTCTATCAATCAGTCTTGGATCACAGAGCTCCAGGAATCAAATTTGTGATCATAGAAAAATTAAATACTCTTTCAATGTCCGATTGATCTACCATGTCAGCTCATATTCATGAAATATATCTATATCCAAGTGAGAAATCAATCGCCAACTTTCATTGCTCTAATTATTTCTTATGATTTGTTACATTGATAAAAAGATATACTTAGTTACACTGTCGCTCTGTGCGAGCTGAGACTTGATACGGATTTAATTACATTTTGATAATTAGACAGAGTGAAAGATTGTTGAAAAGGCTGTGAACTACAGTAATTAGGAAAACGAACAACAACAACAACAACAACAACAAAAATGACAACAAAAAGGACATCAACAACAACGACAATAATTATCAAAAAAGGAAGATTTTATATATACAATGTACTCTAAAATGTCGACCGACGCATTGAGAAATAAGAAAATAAAGAAATGCACAAAAGAGTTTATAATTACATCATCTAGCGTGTAGCGAGTGCTCTATGATATACGATGATGAGAAATTGTGACTTTCTAATTGGTCTCAGTGTCCCCCGACTAAAGATTAATAAACAAATGCTATAACGAACGTCAACATGGCGGGAATCAGTTTCTATTTGATGTCTTGGGATTCATATCAAGTTTGTACAGCAGGATATTTAGCTAATATACTTTCAGTGGCATTTGGAAGTGTCACAAACACGACACAACATGTTTCAACTGATAATGTTACATGTTGCTAGATAATTGATGAGTTCACGATATCTGTGTAATCCATTTCAATATTTTGATGTATCGTATTGCCATAGCAACTGCTATAATGGGAAGATGCAAAGACTGAGGCAAGTTCCATGTTTAAAGGTTCCGTTTTGTAGGGCTTGATACCACTTATGAATTATTAACAGGAATGACAAGATAAAAATGAAGAAATGTCACAGAGCAGTCGAACACCCAGTCCTAAAATTTGCAATTGTTTCATTTATCTGGACAATTTGCTCGGGAACGGAGGCATCCGGATAAACAAGGTTCCACTGTTTATAGTAGATAATTCAAGTTACATTTGCGTGTAAAAACAAATCAAGGGAATTTAAAAGTGGCCATTATTGATAGATAACATTTATTTAGGAATTCGTAAATCATCGTTTCTCCACCCAGATCTTATTTTTAGATAGTTCTTCTTGCAGATGCAGATTATTCTGGACTGAGCATCAAGGCGAGCTTGACAGCCGTCGTGACTCCGCCGTGAAATTCTTTCCTTGTGATCGTGAGGAATTTGGTTCAAATCTAGGCAGGGACAATTTGCTGCTTTATGTTCTGTTGAGGTGAAAAAATCCCGAAGTTCCGAGTCACAATTATGCCAGTGCGCTTAAGAATCTTCACTGCTCAATATCCATACTTGTAGAGAATAGGCCAACTGTGTACCCCTTTGCCGGAATTCAATGACGTATACAGTAGGCGGCCATAACTATTGGCCCTCAATGGCGACGTCATTAGGTGAATGAAATGTATCATCATTGTTTTCTACTGATTCTGTACAAGCAAATCACACGCATTCTCACAATTTAAGTACTGGGTTAAAAAAAATAGGATGACTGAAGTTGCGTACACACTGAAATATACTTTTTTTCCTTCATCAAAGTTATATTTATCTTCTGACATTTTTATGGCTCTCGAAAGCCGTGATTCGATCCCAGCTGGTGAAAGAGGTTGTGTTATGCTGTCCCATGTTGGTCTTCTGGCTCAGAAATTTGCACAGATGTTAGAAATAAAACCAGATGTTCACATTAAGAGTTCGATGACAGAAAACGAATGGCGTCGTCGTTATGTGCCAATACTTATGTCTCCGTACTGTAAGTTAAATATTCTGAAGATAGGCGTTAAACTACCAATACAAATCATTCCAACAAACACTATATTAAGTCAAATGCAAATAGAATATCAAATAATTTCACCCAAGTAAATTTATGAAAGTACATCTAGTCGCAAGTAGCGTTTTTTATTCAACGAAGTCTACGGAACAATAAATATTTTATGGGACTGAACTCTAAATCTTCACACGTGGGATGATCTTTTGAATGATTTATTCTAGGTAGGTGTTTAATGTAGTTCTACTTCCTGAACTATGTATCAGTTGTTTATTGACAGGATATATAATTTTCATGAAAGTCATCCATCTTTTTGAAAACATGATAGCTTTTTTGAGAATTCAGATGAATATCGTTGCCAACGTGTCGAATATTATACCAGTGCTAATACCGCTATCAGCATGTAATTCAACCTACTTCCGTTTCCTCTACAATTAATTGAAAGCTGCAGTTAAACTTGTAAATAAGCTGTTGTCAACACACCGAAACCCTTCATTACGGTATCACAATTTTACAGGAAATACACGAAATCATTTCAAACGTGAAAAATGGATATTGATCAAATGACTGGTATGATCAATGGCTACATAGAAGCTTTTGAGCTTAACCAAACAATATTCAAAAGCCTGTTAAATAATTATGTTGTGATATGAATCCTTTTGAGTCATCGAATAATAGTATATTGTGACCACCTAGTGTTTCACTGGTCGAATATACATCTGAATTCAGTTAGTCCCCGACGTGAATTTAATGAAAAGAATTGTGTATACTATACCCATGTGGGAGACATCAGAACCCGATGCTTAGTAAGTTTTTGGTGAACTACTAAAAGCAAGGAAGACCTTGGCTGTGAATGGAGATGAAATTTCCCGTATCTTTCCTGTACGCTATGTCAATATTTGAAATAATTAATCTGTATATGACTAATGCATGTGCATCTTATGTAACAGCTGTATCATCATATGGCCTTGAATTGGTTCGCTTAATTTTTTTCAAAAAGCTTGAATCCAAACTTATGGGATCAAAACTTTACGGTGAAAGAGATGACTTCAATTTCACTAATGTGAACTTTCCATTTTTATGCAGCAATACTCCAGTAACACCTGCCTATGATGTATACATCTCACAGTTAATACGATAATCTAGAGCATGTGTTTCCTACCAGGTTTACTTGATAGAGGGTAGATGAAAATTTAAAGGTTGAACTTAAAGGTGGCATCAGTAGTTTAGTTGCCATGGAAGAGTGACCATAGGCTGTATACCAGTCTTGGTAACGTTGGACTAACATTTAAAAAAAATCTTAGATAAGGTGTTTGGCGAAAGGAAAATGTATGAATTCTTTATTATTATTTGCAATGTGTTTTTGCTTTACACCATTATCTTTACTCTTTCAGTTAAATTTTGGCGGACAATGTTCATTGGCGAAGGAGAGTATCCGTTAAAAAAACATATGCATATGCATATGCGAAGACTTGGCGAAAAACTTTACATATGTAGTCTAGGTACAAGCAAGACTCGAACCCGCGCTGACTAACGGTGTAAGACTCAACTGCGAAAACTGAAATGATTTAACAATTTGGCCACATGAATAGTTCTCCATTTGTGAAATATCGATAGGATAAGTTTTCTTGAAGAGGGCGTTAAAAAAAGCTACAAACAAACAAATGAGTAGATAAATATATCATCATGTGATAGAATGATAATATGAGTAGGCACTGTCACGCAACCATACTGCGCCATTAGACATTTGTTTTTCATAATTGTTCATTACTTAGAAATTACTTATTTTCCCATTAGACCTTTCCGTCCAATTATCCAACTTTAAAATTATTATTCAGATATGCAGTTGAGGTATGTTTTTCCATCACCACATTATGATAACATGTTTGCTATCTTTCATTTAACGAAGCCAGTTATCTATTGCATATTATGTAAGACTAACTGATCGGGTTGGAAATGCATATATACTCTTTACTTTTTTGCTATTTTACCATTCACCAATTACTGGGAAACATGTTATGAATTATCAAATACCAAAAAGACAGCTCTTTTTGTTTGATATTATCGCAGATTCCAAATTTCAGAAATGCCATATAAGAAATAACCTTATCTAATCTAATGATTGCGCTCATGCGTTTATCTGTTATACACCAAGGGTTTTCTTTTGAATGTGTAAAGCTCATTATCCCGCATATTACATATATCCGTGAAGAGAATCTACAAATGATATGAACTAAAGTGCAAACGTTATCAGTAACCCAGCAAATGCTTGCAATTTGCACGTACTCTCCCAATACTCAATACTGTAAGATCTAAAACATGATAATGTTAGGTTTAAAACATTTGCATTTATCTGCAAAAATACTCTTTTTTGTGATTTAGCATGACTCGCTCTTTTTTTTACAGGAATACAAACATTTATCGCTTTCCAACATGAATTTCTCGTTTTTTATAAAAGTCAACGGGAAAACACTTTCGTGGTATGAATAACTGGAATTGTTAGATAATATTTCGATATCAATAATTAAAAAAAAACCACATACAATGGCTCTATGTATATATATAGCGATATGCCAAAATTGATGCAATTTTTTAGATTTTCCGTATTTATTTCATGTAAATTTAGAATTATTCAATATATTCATGTAAAGTCATTTACATTTATAAAACAATGTTGACAAAAAGACAGAGCTAAAATATCTGAGACTTTCATTATGTATTTGCTAATTGAGATCAAAATTTCAATTTGCAAGATTTTGCAATTTTAATAGAAAGTTATTAATCTTATATTGCCATTCTTTATTTACACATATTAAACATATATATTTACAGTTTACACCTTAGAAACCTCATCAATGCTAACATTGACAAAATAGATACAGAAATGACAAATTAGGAATGGTCAATTGGTATATTTGTATTGAAATTGAAGTGGGAATGACTTTGTAAAAGTTTTTGAAAACATGCTATCTAATGTGAATAACAATGTATATAAGGTAAAATTAATAGTTGAATCAATTTTGGCATGTTACTGTAAAAGATGAGTGAGCGAAGGGACAGTTTAGATTTTCCTAAACTTAAATCTTGATTTTGGCAATGTCACTTTCACTGGCAACATACAAAATGGTTTAAGTTTCGAGACAATACACCGACCACACCGTCATAAGCTTTGACATTTAGGTACCTCTGTTTACATCCGAAAGATGAACATCGGGGATATGTCAGAGAAAAATATGATGAGTTTATCTTGTACTCATAGCATGCTGTTGATATTGTAACCTTAGAATCATAGAAAGTTTACAGGTAAACTACTACAGTCTCAAAATCCATTTATTTCTATACGAAAGTCAGTATATTGGTACTTCAGCCGAATTTCCTTGTTTGATATACCTGGCTTTATCACAGGCACACATGTTGTGTCTGCTCACGCTGTGAACGATACCCTATTATTTTCTTAAGGGTGTTATTGGTTGCGGGAGCTTGCACATTGCTGGTGCCTGCGGTATATTTAATTTTCTCTCTTATTCTATAATGATATACAACGTTATAGAAATGTATACACGAACTGTTGCAGTTTTCAATTATTTTGACCGTTAATCTATTCTTTTCGTCCCTGTCATTTGAATGTGATGAAACCCAGTCGATGCAAACTAAGTCGTACTTAACATATACTACATTTTTAAATGCATGTATCTTCGTATGAAAACCAGTATATTGCATCTGTTTGATTGGAAATATAATGTGTCACAAGCACTTGTGTCATGCCCCCCCCCCCTCCTCCACAGTGCCAGTACACATGTACCGGTACATGCAGATCTACAATGTACAAGGGCCTCGGGCGCCTATGCTATGCAACTGCCTTTGACAAGTTAACTTTCCTTTTTCTATAATGACACATACTGCTATACATTAATTACTACAACTATAATTCTTATTGCTGATATATATATCTTCATTTAGGTCATATTGACATATATGATGAAATCCAATTGTCACAAACCACAGTGTAAGGTGTATACTTTTGTTTGCATTTACCATGTTAAAGAATGCTCTCTCTGCAATGTACACTTTTTTGTAGCCGTTCAGCCAATGCATCTTGAATCTAGCATAGAACAGTTTTTTCATATTTTTCTTTTTCTATTGTATATTGTACAATATTGTAACTATTGTATAACCACATGTAAATTTGATTATGGTTGACATAATTTCAGTTAACTGTCAGGGGCTGGGTGATTCAAAAAAGAGGAGAGATGTTTTCAATAATTTGAGAGATTTCAATGCAAATATATATTGTCTACAGGACACACATTTTACTCAGGAGTCCGAAAAAATTATAAGGTCTGAATGGGGTTTTGAATGTGTTTTCAGTTCCTATACTTCAAATGCTAGGGGAGTTGGAATATTTTTTAATAGTAACTTTGAGTATAAAATTACTAAAGAGAAAGGAGATGCAAGTGGAAATTTTCTTATCCTTGATATTTTGATTGGTGATAAAAAATTTACACTTTGTAATATATATGGTCCAAATTCGGACCGGCCAGATTTTTATGAGAGTATTTTTGACTCAATTCAGGAATTTGAAAATGAGAACATAATTATTTGTGGTGATTTTAATTTGGTACAAAATTGTGATTTAGATTATTTTAATTACTTGAATATTAATAACCCTAGAGCTAGGCAGCAGATACTAGAAAATAAAGAAAAACTATGTCTTACAGACCCATTTAGAGAGCTTTATACTTATGAAAAAAGATATACTTGGAGAAAACGAACTCCCCTAAAACAAGCAAGACTAGATTTTTTTCTTATCTCTGAAATACTTTTAAGTAATGTTCAAGACTGCTCAATAGAAAATAGCTACAGATCAGACCATTCACCTATAAGACTTACTCTTAAATTTGATAATTACACTAGGGGTAAAGGATTGTGGAAACATAATAACTCATTGCTATATGACAAGGAATATGTTGATGTAATAAATAAAACGATAGAGGAAACTATTAAACAATATGCAGTGTCAGTATATAACTTTGAAAATATTGATAGTATTCCTAAAGATTTAATTCA